>JAAGKR010002585.1:68009-90683 GCA_011419295.1 Clarias macrocephalus | reverse complement strand
AAAATGCATTGTTCTTCACCAAACTGTTGTTGGATTGTTGGAAGAAGTAGCTGTTGGAGGGTGTTTTGGTACCATTCTTTATTCATGGCTGTGTTTTTGGGCAAAATTGTGAGTGAGCCCACTCCCTTGGATGAGAAGCAACCCCACACATGAATGGTTTCAGGATGCTTTACTGTTGGCATGACACAGGACAGATGGTAGCGATCACCTTTTCTTCTCCGGACAAGCCTTTTTCCAGATGCCCCAAACAATCGGAAAGAGGCTTCATCCGAGAATATGACTTTGCCCCAGTCCTCAGCAGTCCATTCGCCATACTTTTTGCAGAGGATCAATCTGTCCCTGATGTTTATTTTGGAGAGAAGTGGCTTCTTTGCTGCCCTTCTTGACACCAGGCCATCTTCCAAAAGTCTTCACCTCACTGTGCGTGCAGATGCGCTCCACAGTAGATTCTGTATCTAGAATTCTGTAGATTCTGTATATAGCAAACCTGGACTCAACAAGCCAAATGTCTTTTTTTAAATGCTCCACAGTAGATTCTGTATCTACTAGCAAACTGAAGACTTTTTCTGATTAGCCTCACTGATAAGTGGTTTCCTTAAGGCTACACAGGTGTTTAGTCCCTGCCTGCTGCCATTCCTGAGCAAGCCCTGCACTGGTGGCACTCCGATCCCGCAGCTGAATCCTCTTTAGGAGACGATCCTGGCGCTTGCTGGACTTTCTTGGATGCCCTGAAGCCTTCTTAACAAGAATTGAACCTCTCTCCTTGAAGTTCTTGATGATCCTATAAATTGTTGATTTAAGTGCAATCTTAGTAGCACCTTGTACTGTAGCTAACAAGACGATTACTGAAATGATCTCAGCAGGTCCTTTAATGACAGCAATGAAATGCAGTGGAAAGTTTTTTTTTCGGGATTAAGTAAATTTTTATGGCAAAGAAGGACTATGCAATTCATCTAATCACTCTTCATAACATTCTGGAGTATATGCAAATTGCTATTATAAAAACTTAAGCAGCAACTTTTCCAATTTCCAATATTTATGTAATTCTCAAAACTTTTGGCCATGACTGTACACTCACCTAAAGGATTATTTGAAACACCATACTAATACGGTGTTTGACCCACTTTCGCCTTCAGAACTGCCTTAATTCTTCGTGGCATTGATTCAACAAGGTGCTGAAAGCATTCTTCAGAAACGTTGGCCCATATTGATAGGAGAGCATCTTGCAGTTGATGGAGATTTGTGGGATGCACATCCAGGGCACGAAGCTCCCGTTCCACCACATCCCAAAGATGCTCTATTGGGTTGAGATCTGTTAACTGTGGGGGCCAGTACAGTTTTAGTACAGTGAACTCATTGTCATGTTCAAGAAACCAATTTGAAATAATTCGAGCTTTGTGACATGGTGCATTATCCTGCTGGAAGTAGCCATCAGTGGATGGGTACATGGTGGTCATAAAGGGATTAACATGGTCAGAAACAATGCTCAGGTAGGGTGTGGCATTTAAACGATGCCCAATTGGCACTAAGGGGCCTAAAGTGTGCCAAGAAAAGATCCCTCACACCATTACACCACCACCACCAGCCTGTACAGTGGTAACAAGGCATGATGGATCCACATTCTCATTCTGTTTATGCCAAATTCTGACTCTACCATTTGAATGTCTCAACAGAAATCGAGACTCATCAGACCAGGCAACATTTTTCCAGTCTTCAACTGTCTAATTTTGGTGAGCTCGTGCAAATTGTAGCCTCTTTTTCCTATTTGTAGTGGAGATGAGTGGTACCCGCTGGGGTCTTCTGCTGTTGTAGCCATCCGCCTCAAGGTTGTGTGTGTTGTAGCTTCACAAATGCTTTGCTGCATACCTCGGTTGTAACGAGTGGTTATTTCAGTCAAAGTTGCTCTTCTATTAGCTTGAAGCCCATTCTCCTCTGACCTCTAGCATCAACAAGGCATTTTCGCCCACAGGACTGCCGCATACTGGATGTTTTTCATTTTTAACACCATTCTTGGTAAACCCTAGAAATGGTTGTGCGTGAAAATCCCAGTAACTGAGCAGATTGTGAAATACTCAGACTGGCTCGTCTGGCACCAACAACCATGCCACGCTCAAAATTGCTTAAATCACCTTTCTTTCCCATTCTGACATTCAGTTTGGAGTTTAGGAGATTGTCTTGACCAGGACCACACCCCTAAATGCATTGAAGCAACTGCCATGTAATTGGTTGATTAGATAATTACGTTAATGAGAAATTATACAGGTGTTCCTAATAATCCTTTAGGTGAGGGTATGTATATATATACTGTATACAGTACAGACCAAAAGTTTGGTCTGTACCAAACTTCTGTACCAGAGAATGGTCTCATTCAAAGAGTTTTCTTTATTGTGTTCTTTATTGTGTTCTTTAGCCCAAACAAGTCTCTTCTGCTTGTTGCCTGTCCTTAGCAGTGGTTTCCTAGCAGATATTCTACCATGAAGGCCTGATTCACACAGTCTCCTCTTAACAGTTGTTCTAGAGACGTGTCTGCTGCTAGAACTCTGTGTGACATTGACCTGCTCTCTGATCTGAGCTGCTGTTAACCTGCGATTTCTGAGGCTGGTGACACGGATGAACTTATCCTCTGCAGCAGAGGTGACTCTTGGTCTTCCTTTCCTGAGGCGGTCCACATGTGAGCCAGTTTCTTTGTAGCGCTTGATGGTTTTTGTGACTGCACTTGGGGACACTTTCAAAGTTTTCCCAATTTTTCAGACTGACTGACCGTCATTTCTTAAAGTAATGATGGCCACTTGTTTTTTTCTTCACTTAGCTGCTTTTTTCTTGCCATAATACAAATTCAACCTCTTTGAATGAGAAGGTGCGTCCAAACCTTTGATCTGTACTGTATATATACCTTTTACACATGGATTGATCGTCACAGAGTACAGACCTTAAACCCATTGAAAATCTTTGAGATGTGCTGGAGAAGGCTTTATGCAGTGGTTTGATGCTCCCATCATTAATACAAACAAGAGAAATCATTTTGATTTAGAAATAGTATATGTGTGTGTGCGTGTGATTGTGTGTCTGTGTGTGTCTGTTTGTTTTCAGGAGTGCTGGCCCTTTGGGTGCTGGTCACACACATCATGTACCTTCAGGATTATTGGCGCACATGGCTGAAGGGTCTTAAGTTTTTCATTATCATCAGTTCACTTTTCTCCATGTTAGCTATTGCTACTTTTGCAACATTTATGATTCTGGCTATTACACAAAATCAAGGTGAGGTTATTATTTGTTTGCAATAAGTCACAATGATATATTATACTTAAAGTATCTGTGGTCACTCTTTACTGAGAAGTACAGTAATATTGTAGTGTCTGATTATGATCTGAAACTATGTAAGAACGACTTAGATTAAATTAACTGATTTGACCCGTTTTTATCCTCAGCAATGTCAGACACCAAGAGTTATTATCTGTCCTGTGTTTGGAGCTTCTTGACACTGAAGTGGGCGTTCCTTCTTGGCTTGTATTCTTACCGCTACCACCAGGAATTTGCTGACATCAGCATCCTCAGTGACTTTTGAATAGTTACCTTTATGGAGCTGTGGTATTTTGATGGAAGAATAAGTAGAACTGTTTTTTTTTTCAGCTTGTTTCCACCCTTAATGCTTATTAAGACTTTTGATCTGGTAGGCTGCACCTCAGTCTACAGAATTCAGCATCAACTACTCAAACTGTACTAAGAAGCTTTCTCCATCTATGCATTATATTTCTTTTACATAGAAATGTTGCCTGGTTTATATTATTCTGTTTAGGTCTATTAGAGAATTTGTTTGGTAAGATCTGCACTAGTAGTTACATAAGTCTAAAGTTTCTATTTTCTTTGTACAAAAATTTGTCTGTGCTTAATTTTCTCTGTTCATGGGCACAAATTGACCAATATCTAAACTGTAATTGTATGTTTTTGATACATCAACAAAATGACCTGACAACTAAATCTGATGAAAAATGATCAATTATTATTATTATTATTATTTTTTTTTTACAGGACTTTTAGGTTGGAATTTGACTCAGTATTATAACATTTATTGCAGTGTCACTCTAAAAACTGAGGTGAATATTTTTTTTCCAACTGCAAAATAAATAAATAAATAAATAAATAGTAGTATGGACCTTTCACAATAATGTATGTCAAAATAGTCACAATGTGATTTTTTTTAATCAAATGGTGCAGCCCTAATTGATAATTGTTTATGTGTTAAAAAAGCAGCAGTAGTAATGAAAATGCATATAATTGCATTACATGCATTTCATTTGCCAGGAAATGGCCAATCAGACACCCCCTAGGTGGCAAAGCAGCATGCATCATACCAGTAGTTAATTTCTGTAAAAATCTGAATCAGTCGTAGATTTTATGTCTAAACTGGCTTCACTAGAATGGGACTTGCTTAACCATGGATAGTCAGGTACAGAGATTCTAATTGGTCCTCAAAACAAGGATTAAAAAAAAATGGATCAACCCATTTTTCACTTGCTTGATCAGACAAATGGATGTCATTTCACTACCCTGAACACAGAGTTTACTTGCCCTGGGTAAACAGGCAAGCATTAATATTGAGCACTGAGTAAGCAGGGGTTGCTGTGACTGATTTGATGAGAGAGCATGGAGAACTACTGTTGTTACATCATGTATACTATTGAGCTCCTTGACCATAGGAGTGTTCTGTCTAAAACAAATGCAATTTTAATAAATAGATACATTTTTACTTCCCTTCATTGTACATGTTTACATTTTGAAGATGGTTTCTTGAAGCAGCTTAAAAAGGAAAATAGTGAAAATATTGAAAATTTATTATTTTATGTCAAACACCTTTAAAAATAATTGAAGAGTCCTCAAGGTCAAATAATGTATGTTTTTTAATTGAATTTAAATTTTCATTTGTGTGACATGGTCAAATTGCATAGATTAATGATTAACATCCCTCTGTATATGGGGATACAATTCCCTCGGGAAGATTTGAAACAGCAATTCTTTTATTTTTCTATTCACTAGACATTTGGGTTGAACTGTGATTTTCCACCAAAAGTGGCATGTTTATGAAAATAATTATTTGGTTCCCTGTAGATTGGAAGCCTTTTTACAAAGACATAGGAAAGGATAGAGACAGAATATCAATAAAAAATCCAGAAAATACATTATATAAATGTGATAAATTGAGTTACATTTTGGATAGTAATTGGAAGTAATCTGGAAGTAATTGATTCTCTACCAACCAACAATAATTCTGGCTCCCGGTACATAGATTAATTTAGGAAGGTGCTTGTAACAGCAACTTGTTATGTATAAGTAAGTTGGAAGGGATAAGGCTGGAACGGGCTACCAGACCATTAGCAAGAAGATTGGTGAGAAGAAAACTGTTATATACAAATGGAAGAAATACAAAGTAACGATCAATCATGGGGTAAGGATAATTATGAAAAAAGTGAGGGATTAGCCCAGAACTACACGGGAAGGGCTTATGAATGATCCTAAGGCAGTAGGGACCACAGTCACCTAAACAAACTATTGGTAACAAAAAAAGATGGTTGTACAGTATTTTGATTCCAAATGTCACTTAGTGATATTTTTTATTCTGTTTTTAAATATGGGCTGTTGTTTAACTGTTTCTTCTCCAGCTTTGTATTTGTCATCTGTTTCTTTTTTAAAATTAAATTTACTTTTTGAAAATCAAAAACTCAGCATAATTTGAATTGAAATGTGTGAAATAAATTTTTTTTATTTTTATCCTAAGGCTTGATTTATTTATGAACAATAAATAAGTTTAGGTATTAAGAAAGAAAGACAAGGTTTCATTGGGTGACTTTGCCAATAAGCATAACGCAAGACCATTTTAAGCTCCACCCTTCATATAACTTTACCAGTAAGATATCTGAATCAGAGTATTAATGATCTCGAAACCATTCTGAGCTTACAACACCCAAAGCATATTATCAGAAGTGGACAATCAGTAAAACAGGTAATGACCTTTTTTTTTCTAATTTTCTGTCACTGTCTTTGGCTTGCCTTATTGTTAAAATCTTACACGTAATTCATACACGGTTGCCTTATTCATAACTTTAAAACATGGACATCTGTATTACATATATACTATATTGTCATATGTATTTGGCCCAGCTGTTCTTCCAAACGAATGATAATTGTTTACTTATTCTTTACACTTACACTGTTCTGATGAAAATGCTTTAATATCATATTAACAACCGCATCTGTATTTATAAAACTGTGTTTTGAATCACATAGTTCTTAGGTACTGGACAAACAAATGTTCTCAAGGTCAGATAAGGGCCACTATAAGCTGTACAAAAGAAGGTTTATCAGCACACACACACACACACACACACACACACACACACACACACACACACACACACACACACACACACACACAAAACCACAAGCGGTGTCCAAGTCAAACTGGAACAGAAAAGCAGAAAAACAGAACACAGTTTGGGCAGTAAAAACTACCTTTATTTCTCTACATTATCCCCTGCTACACTAATGCACTTATCTCAGAATTTAATTTGTGCTTGGATACAATATTATATACAAGGTCCAGATTTCTCAGTCGCCTGCAGTCATGATGGGACTACGAGCTTCACACCACTGTCACACTGAAACACTGGCATGCCAGGAACTCATTTATTGGCCCAAACGTTAAAATTACGATCAGGATGGTATGGGGGATGTGGCAATAACTCCCAGCTGAGTTCCTGTAATGTGCAAGTGGTGTGATGTGCAGTATAAGGTTGTGCATTGGCCTTGAAAAAAAGCAGAATGCTTTTGATTGAACTAGGACATTCTTTCCATTAAAGAAATAAGACATTAAAGGAGATCCTGGGAGGCCATACATTCTCTGGCATACATTAGAGTAGCAGGGGTTATACAGTATAGAGAAATAAAGGTAGTTTTTACTCTTGTAACTGTGTCCTGTTATTCAAAAGTCTTGGTTTGACATATACTGTATTATCATCTACATGCAGTAATGAGCCATCTATCTATCTATCTATCTATCTATCTATCTATCTATCTATCTATCTATCTATCTATCTATCTATCTATCTATCTATCTATCTATCTATCTATCTCACCATCTAAAAAGTGCATACATCTTGTTTATCATATGAATCAATAAATAAGTTAACTTGACAAAGTCCTACTATATTTATTGAAAATTTTTTGCTTTTTAGGTTTAGCTAGCATTATGCATCAAGTTCGTCCTCGCTATGCAATAGACAGAACAGCCTACTGTCAACCAGATTTCGATGAGGAGTTCAACAGGAAGAGAAGGAACTATCCTTTGGGGAACAAACTAAAGAAAATATTCAGGTATATGACACCTGCAGAGTGATTTGTACAAGTTAGATTAGGCTTGTCAGAATCAGTAGTTGCATTATGCTAAAATAACAACTATTTTATGCTTTTTTTAAATGTGTATGTAAATGATGCAGATGCTCCAGTGCTCGACTGAAAGGTCTTCTCTTCAGACATTTCCCAGTGCTCAGCTGGCTTCCCAAATACAATTTCCGAGAGAACATTGTGTGTGACATCATCAGTGGAGTCAGCGCGGGCACGATTCAGGTTCCACAGGGTCTGTTATTTACGTGTTAGAGACTTTTAATATTAACAGCCAGGCCCAGAAATTTTGGAACAAACATAGGTTTTTGTTTTGGCATTTGGCCGTTGAATGTGAAACACTCAAGATGTAAGCCAAGTCTTTAGTTCAAAGATTTGATTTATGCTTTAATTAAAGCTTTAATTGAAGTGTGGCATTAACCATGCACAACATAAGAAAGAAACTTAGCAAAGCCAAAACTTACAAATATACAGTAGTATACAAACGTTTGGAACATTCTTAAAAAGAAGGAATTAACTGGCAAGGCCAGCAACAGCAAAATGCCTGCAAGAGCATGAAATTCTGTCCTTTTCAAGAAGAACACATTCACAGCATCTAGCCAAGTCAAGAACGCTCTTGAGGATGTAGGCATGTCGTTATCAAGGTCTACAGTCAAGAGGTGGCTTTATGAAGTAAATATAGATAGTCTGCTCAGACACAGCCAAATGCTGCAAAACTGAAACACTAACTCTCACATACTCATTGTCTATACCACTTTATCCTTTATACAGAGTCGTTGGGGGCTTGAAGTCTATCCCAGCAACCTTAGGGCAAGAGGCAGGGTACACCTTCTTGAATTCAAGATAAGAGCTCAAGGACAAATGACAAAAAACTATCTTTGTTCCAAAACTTGTTAACCAACATACAGTATGTACAGTTTGTGTATGGGAAGTTGTCCACAAACATGTGGTTGTATTACTGGACTACTGATTGGGGTCAGGGGTACAAGCCCCAGCACCGCCAAACCACCACTGTTGAGCCCTTGAGCAAGGTGCTTAACCCTACTATATATGCTCCAGGGGCGCTGTATCCTGGCTGACCCTGAGCTCTGTCCTCCCAGCTCTTCCTAACCGAGATATGTGGAAAAAAAGAATTTCACTGTGCTGTAAAGAACAAGTGACAAATAATTGAATATATATATATATATAATTAGGTTTATTTTGTCCTCTTTATTTAGGCATGGCCTTTGCTCTTTTGGCCAACCTTCCACCAGTCAATGGACTTTATTCATCTTTCTTTCCTCTTATTCCATACTTTTTCATGGGCACAGCTCACCAGATGGTGCCAGGTTAGTTTTGGTCTTATATTTGATATTTGTATTATATGCAATTTTGGCTTAAAGTTTTTTACTACTCCTAAACGTTAGTCCTTTTTCATCGTTTTCACACAAACTGCATTTATTCATTTTTTTTTCAGAACAACTCTACAGCACTTTTTACATGTTCACATGCTGTTTTTTGCTATACAAAACTGTAAAATTTGAGATAAAAAAAAACACTAAACATAAATACACAGCAACTTGATACACTTCCATGCTAATATCATATTGACATATATTAAAAAATTTTAATTTCAAAAAAGATGAGTAGCGGGCGGCACGGTGCTGTACTGGTTAGCACTGTTGCCTTGCACGTCCGGGTTCGATTCCTAGCCAGGTTTGATTGCCATTTCTGTGTGCATGGAGATTGCATGTTCTTCCCATACTTGGTGGGATTCCTCTGGTTTCCTCCCACTGGTCTTTGGACCTGCAGATTAGGCTATTTGGCGTTCCCAAATTACCCATAGTGTGTATGTGTATGTGCCCTGTGATGGATTGGCCCTCTGTCCAGGGTGTACTCTGAATCATAACCTAAGGATAGATAGGCTCCAGGCCCCTGTGAGCCTGAATACGGGATAAAGCGATATAGTGAGTGAGAGTGAGATAAATGGCATTTTTTAAAAAGGTAAACTGAATGTACAGTTGTTTATGCGTGCCACATTCTGACTCCTAAATCAGATGAGTTATTTTTTCTTTGTCAAAACAACCCGACCCCAATTTGTTAGCCATTCCCTGTACTGCATAAAAATTGTGACAAGAAAAATAAAGACATCTGTTTTTGTAAATTAACCCCTCATTTAAAGTAAAAAATAAGTACATATTACCCTTCTTTTAGCTAAAGACTTCAGACTTTGTCTTCACCTCATTACCACCTCTACACTTTAGATTTAGTTTATTTTTAATTCCATTCATGGAACTTTCAAAGAGAATGGAGTGGGTGCTACAGTGGCGAGGAGCGAGTGGGAAAGGTGGAGGTGGGTCTAGGGGGTGGAAGTAAAAAAAAAAAAAGTCACTCACTCATTCATCGTCTACACCTCTTTTTCCTGAATACAGGGTCGTGGGGTGCTTGGAGCCTATCCCAGGAGGCTTAGGGCATGAGGCGGGGTACACCCTCACACACATACTCACATTCACTCACACACACTATGGGCAATTTGGGAATGCCATTAAGCCTAATCTGCAGGTCTTTGAACTGTGGGAGGCAACCGGAGTACTCAGAGGAAACACACCAAGCATGGGGAGAACATACAAACTCCATGCACACAGAGGCGATAGTCGAACATGGCCAGGAAACAAACCCAGACCCTGGAGGTGCAAGGCGACAGTGCTAACCACTAAAACACTGTGTCGTCCATAACAAAGTCATCACAACAAAAAGGAACTAGGGACTACACTGTGAACTGTGCAGTTTAAAATGTGCTAAAGAATGCAAAAGGGCAAACCAAAAATCCAGAACTCAAATGCAGAAAGAAATGGATTGAGAGACATGGGTTCAGGTGAAACACAACATCTAATGTGAATGAGCGTTGTACTGGCTGATGGTCCAGCATCTCTCTGGTGCTACCATGACACCTTGTTGGTGCATGAGTTTTGGGCCATTTCTGCCATCAATGAAAATGGTTGTTGCTGAAGAGGAGGGAGTCAGGGAAGAGTAAGGAGGGTATGGGTCATGATGGACAGGGATGCCGGGAGGTGTTTTACATTAGAGCTGCTGGAATTGTAGGCAGCATACAGTACATGTGCCATCATTCTTTCAGAGAATGTGTGTTGATTACAATAAATGAACCACAAATGCCAATGCTGTAGCACCCTCAGTATCTCTACTTCCTGTGTATTTGGTATCTTGGTTTCTTGTGTAAAGATGACTGCCACTGAATATGTTGTTATTCTTTTTGAATACAGGTACTTTTGCCGTGCTAAGTATCATGGTTGGTATAGTGTGTCTGCAGTTGGCACCTGAATCAGAATTCAGCTATTTTAACACCACTAGCAATTCTACTGAAGTAGACAAACAGAAGATGAATGAAGTCCGATTGGTCATATCAGGCACTTTGGCTTGTCTGACTGCCATCATACAGGTAAAGGACCAAAAATGTATCTAGTGTTTTTAGCTAGTGGAATGCTTTATTTTTTGTAAGTATCATAAGAATAAAAGGGGAGGGTCATGTCAGGCAGGCCATCCAGTTTTGTGTGGATCGGAAGGTCAGCTATGGCAAGCCCTTTGATGGGAGCAGCCAAAAGACCATCAACACAACAAAAGGAATAAAACCAGATTTCAAAGTAGATAATTGTCCTAAAGCAACATGCATAAAGTGCTGCATTATTACATGTTATTACATTTCATGTTATTTATGTGAAAATGTGAAAACTGGGCTGGCAGTGAACATAAATCTGTGATTTGCCATATAGCCAGCTGTATGTCAGAGCTACTGTCACATAAAGTTAATTAACACTTTCTAACCAATCTAATTTGAAAATTCAACAGTGCTGTGGTCTTTATTTGAATAACAGTTAACAGATATAATTAGGAATAATGGATTGTTGTTGGTGCAGATTGGTCTTGGCATGATGCAGTTTGGATTTGTGGCCATATACCTCTCTGAGTCTTTTGTTAGGGGGTTTATGACAGCTGCAGGGCTGCAGATTCTCATATCTGTGCTGAAGTACATCTTTGGGATAACAGTACCACCATACAGCGGTCCTCTGGCTGTAATTTATGTAAGTATCTTTCCAGATTGTAAAGACAAATACTAACCTCTAATCAAGTAAGAGGTACTGTAATGTCATCTTTTATGCTGTTTTTCAATTAAAAAAAAAAAAAATTTGGTGTGATGTTTCTTCATAGTGTTTTCTGTATTTCAGACCCTGATAGACATATGCAAAGGCCTGCCCAAAACCAACATAGCTTCTCTAGTGTTTGCTCTTGCCAGCTGTGTTGTGCTGATCATAGTAAAAGAACTGAGCACTCACTACCGTCATAAAATCCCCTTTCCTATTCCCATAGAGATAATTGTTGTAAGTAAATAGAAAAATGGAAATAATATCATAGACCAAATAATATTAAAGTGTGTGGCCATTTTCTTTAATTAATAATTGACTTGCTATTTCTCAGGTGGTGGTGGCAACTGCCATCTCTGGGCCGTTGAATCTGCCTCACAAGTACAAAATGGACATAGTAGGAGAAATCCCTTTGGGGTGAGAGCGATATCAACTAGATTGCAATTTTACTTGTCCTATTGTAAAACAGTGCTTGTGTGTGCTAAGTCACAGGATCTTCTTTTAGGTTTCCTCTTCCAATCCAGCCTAGAGTGTGGGAGTGGGGGGAAATGTTAAGTACAGCTTTCTCACTGGCCATTGTGGGCTATGTCATCAATTTGGCTATGGGACGGACACTGGCCACTAAACATGGTTATGATGTCGATCCCAATCAGGTACATTTATGGCAGAGTTATACATACTGTAAATAATCTTTTACTGCTGAAGCCAACTGGTCCAGTTCCCTTCGCTTAATGTTAATAATGATTTTTTTTTCTCTTAAAACAAACAAACAACAAAAAAAAGGATTTATAACAACTTGTTTAATATTTTCTACTCGGTAGGAAATGCTAGCTTTGGGCTTCAGTAATCTCCTGGGTGGTTTCTTTAAGATTCATGTTATCTGCTGTGCTCTGTCTGTCACACTAGCTGTGGACAGTGCAGGAGGTTCCTCACAGGTAAGGGACATTTTGTTGGTCCATCTATGGTTGAAAAACGCTGCCTGACATGTAAGTGGGACAATCATTCAATCATTTTAATGTATGATGTAAATCATTTTTACATCATAGTTTTCTTCTCCTTAATTTAACTCAATTTCCTTTAATTACCTTTATTATTATTATTATTATTATTATTATTATTATTATTATTATTATTATTATTATTATTAATTAGTACTATTACCAGTATGTATTTAAGTATTTTTTTTATTTATTTTGCTCCTAGCCTTATTGTTTTTGCAAGGATACTTCTTCTTCTTGTTTGTCTGAGTTTCCCCAAGGTATCAAGTGTCTGTAATTTGACAGTAATCTATGTCAGTATCGTTTTTTTTGTCTTCTTTGTCTCATGTTGACGTGTCTCATTTTAATGAGTTCTGATTGGCTAGTAGTTCCCTGTGAGGTAGACTTTAGCCACTTCAAAGAGAACTGTGAACAGTGTAGGGAATAATATAGTGTTCTGTACGTAGCAGTAATAGTGAAAGTCAACAGTGGTTCAGCACTTTGCCGGAAGTGAACGAACAAGATTACCTATCAGTCACAAGCCTCCCAGAAAACAGTTCATGCCAGGCATACATTCTATTTGTCATGAATACAGCCATACACAGTATGATACTGTATACCTTGACTTGCTTATACAACTGTTTGTGACCTAAAAAATTAAGATTTTGTTGCAATAAAAATGTAAAATATAAAAATTTGGAATGAAATGTACAAATCTACAAATTTGTAGATTTACAAAGTAACAATAAAAATATGAATATATAAATATATTCACTGCAAAATTCCCAGTGTTGATTTAACACCCCAAGTGTTTATATATGACCTTATGGTCACGAATGTACTCTGAAAGTGTTAATTCAAGACTAATGATTTTGCTGTGTGCATTTCAGAGTGCAGAATTTGTTATTTATAAAAAATGTGTTGCATGGCGCGCTATGGAGAGCCGCACCACGAGATGTTTTT
Source organism: Clarias macrocephalus (assembly GCA_011419295.1). NCBI lineage: Eukaryota > Metazoa > Chordata > Actinopteri > Siluriformes > Clariidae > Clarias > Clarias macrocephalus. Next base: position 77,212 of record JAAGKR010002585.1, on the reverse strand, counting down.
AATGGTAAGAGCCCTCACGCAGGGCTTTATAGGGGTCAACAATAGGAGTTAGTGAGAGTGCTTATGAGACCTTTCCGTTTGGAGATAACGTGGGATTATTAATTAGGGCACTTAAAAGGAAACTAAAGGAAATTGAAAACACAAAATAAACAGAGCTCCGCCATCTACGCAAGAACAGACGAGGCTCTGGAAAATAAAACAGAAACTTTTATTCTTTTGGGGCCTTTGCCTTTACCGAGGATTTATAAGAGAGAGTCTTATTCATGATTTTGTGCATTTTACTTAATCTGAGCACGCACGCTGAACTGATGCGTGACACTTTCTCATTCACTCTCTCTCTCTCTCTTAGACAGACAGAGACTGGGGCTTTACCTCTGTCTCTTTACTTTCTGTGCGCTTTTCTTTTCTTCTTCTTTCTTTGTCTTTCTTTTCTCTGTTTCTTTCTTTGTCCTTGTCTTTGGCCCTGAGACCTTACTGGTGCTATCTACAGTAAATGATATTCGGCGATATCAGGACCCTTAAATAAACACGGCGCCAGGTGCGGCTCGTTCAGGCTGATTGCCTGACGGCTGCATTGCCTGGCAACCGCGTGTATAAATGGCCGCGCCTTTGCCTCTTCAGAACTCCACTAGTAGCAACCTGCAGATCACCCAGGCTCTTCACCCTGAGCCTGGCTTTCCGCTGCTCGTTCACCCTGGGTGGGTGTATTGGGGCGGGGGGGTAGGGTGCATGGTGTACACCGGGTTGGTACGGGCCTACGACAGGGTTTTACATCCCAGTATCCCTGACGGGCAGTAGTAATGGGTACTGGGGCAGGAGGCGCTGGAACGGGGGGTTGGGCGCCCTTAAGGCAACTAGCCTCCCGTCAATAAAATTTTCAAGCCTGACAATGCCTATCTGCATTGGCTCTGCCATGTCTAGCTCTAGATCTTCAAGCTCAAAATCAGGGACGGGATCTGAAGCCTCAGGCTCTGTCGCCATAGGCAGAGGTGAGACTTCGCACCTATAGCCGGGGGAGTGACTGGCTAGGCGCGTGGAGCGGCTTTTGTGGGGTGGAGGAGCTGTTTCCTGCCTGGAGCTGCTGATACGTCCGGCCTGACACTCACGGAGGCGGTTATCCACCCGGATGGCTAGCCTATAAAATTCCTCCAGATCCTGTGGAGGATCACGTAAGGCTAGCTCATCCTTTACCCGCTTGGAGAGCCCTTGAACAACCATTAGGGCTGCGTCATTCCACCCCGAGCTAGTGGCCGGGTGTGAAACTCGACCGTGTAGTCAGCTACAGATCGCCCCTCCTGACAAATAGAAAGGTGGGGCGAGACAAACACTACTCGACGTATGCGGATGGTGAAAAGTGTCCCTAAGTGCTTCAACGAACACAATTAGGGTGGCATGCTCAGAGAGGAGGTGCTGCCACACTGCAGTAGCCCACTCTAGTGCTCTGCCTGTGAGAACATACACCATAAATGCAACCTTTCAGTTGGAAACTGGGAGGTTTGCAGCTCGAATATTAGTGAGCACTGCAGAATAAAGGTATTGCACCTCTCTGGCTCGCCAGTATACGGTTGTGGAGGTGGGGTAGATGGGGTAGTTGAGCCACTGATCCGATTCTGGAGTCGACTCGCGGCCAGATGGAACCTTGGAAGTGGCGCCGCCTCGAGCTGCCCCAAAATCTGCTCGAGGCACTTATTAATCCCAGGCTATCTCCAAACGGAAAGGTCTTTCCGTGTGTATCATAAGCGCTCTCACTAACTCCTATTTTGTTGCCTGTGTAAGGGCTCTTATCATTAAAAACATCTTGTGGTGCGGCTCTCTATACCGAGCCACGTAACATAATGAGCACATACTATGTAAAAGTCTTGAGCCACTCCTCATTTCTTTACATGAAATGAAATGAAATGTAATGAAATTAAAGAAATTGGAACAAATGTTTTATTACACAGGCTTGATGACCATCTCCGCATCTGGAATCTTCTTCTAGAAAACATCTGTAAAACAGTCTCCACATTCAAATCATGTCTTTAGACAAGAAGTGTATATCTCACTTGATTTTAAGCTGTGCTTAAATCGGATACAACTTTTTATTTGTAATAACATGGAGATGATGTTTTATCTTGCATTGGTTTTATTTATTCTCTGTTTGCAATTGTTTTTGTTATGTATTGCTTGTTTGCATAATAATAATAATAATAATAATAATAATAATAATAATAATAATAATAATAATTACTTTCATTTTGTTGCTTCACAGTTTGCCAGTCTATGTGTTATGTTAGTTGTCATGATCACCATGCTGGTTCTGGGAGCTTTTCTGAATCCACTTCCCAAGGTAGGAAAGATCAAACTACAATATATCAACACATACTTTCTAATAAGACAATATAATTGGCATATTTGCTTTCTCATTACATTAGTATTGAGTAATATTTCTGTTTTGTTTAGTCTGTGCTAGGAGCTCTCATAGCGGTTAATCTGAAGAACACGCTCCTGCAGATTTCGGATCCATACTATCTCTGGAAGAAGAGCAAACTAGACTGTGTGGGTTACACTAAATTCGCCAAAACTCAAATGCAATAGGGCAAAGTATGCATCCCTGAATAATGCCAGAAGATAATGTACAGGGCTTTCACCTGTAATGTAGGGGTTATACAATAATATTAAATAATGATATACACACAAACGAATTGTGTATAAAGTATACAATATATGACACACACACACACACACACACACACACACACACACACACACACACACACACACACACACACACACACATATATAATTTTCTTACTGTGTGCTGTCATGCATGTATTTTAATTTTCAGTGTGTATGGGTTGTATCTTTCCTGGCAACCTTCTTCCTCAGTCTGCCTTATGGTGTTGCCATTGGGGTGAGCTTCTCCATTCTGGTAGTCATTTTCCAGACTCAGTTGTAAGTGAAACATGAATGGAATGCCCTTACTACACTCAAATGGTAGACTATTCATATATGTGTTGTTTTACATGATGTTTTTGGTGACTGTGCTACTTCTAGTCGTAATGGCTCAGAAGTGGCTCAAGCCTTGGATACAGACTTGTACAAGAACCCTAAAGTCTACAATAAGGTAAAGTCTCAGAACTTTCTGTTCAGTATTTGCGGATTCTTACACTCTTTTCAATGTCACTGATATATCCTGTATTCTTATTTAGGTGAAAACCATTGAAGGTGTGAAAATAGTGAGTTACTGCTCACCTCTTTACTTTGCCAATGCAGAGATTTTTCGCCGCAAGGTTATCAAAAAAGTATGTCAATCAAAGGAAACCACTCATCTGTGGATTGGATCTCAACAAATCTCAGTTGTCACATTATAAGTTACATATGTGCATTCCATTTAATTAATGTCCTTATACTGCATTGTCTTAGTTTTGCCCAGGTTGCAAAGTTAATTAGGGTCTTTACTATATTTGCATTTGTTACTGGTTGGCAGACTGGGCTTGATCCAGGCAAGGTGCTTCTTGCCAGAAAGAAGTTTCTGAAAAAACAGCAAGAGAAGGAAAAACAGGAAATAAAATCAAAGCAGAGTCAAGAGAAAGCAGCTGCAAGAAAAAGGAAAGTGAGCTCACTAGTTACCATGAAGACACAGGTACAGACTCTTTTTTGCATTTCCTAACAAAGATGCAGGAATATTTCAGTTAAAACTTTATAAATGTAGATGTCTGAAGTGGTATCAGACATCAGATTCACGTGTAATTCGAAAATGTTTAATGCTGTGTATGCTCAAATAGTTAAAAATCATAAAAACCCAGATTGTAATATCATTTGAAATGTTAGTTAAGCTAAAGTTATGTGCCGCCCGTTCCACTTTCAGACTATTTCACAAATTGATCTGCAGAGTGACTTCTACACCAGTGGTGTAGGCAGCGATAATACGCCCACAAGTTACATCAATCCATACTGTGAAATCACGAATGCCACTAACCAGCTTCCAGAGCCTGAGCCTGCCAGCTCCCCTCCTGTCGTGATGGAGATGCAACCTGTCCCTTTTCATACACTTATCTTGGACCTGGGTGGAGTCTGTTTCATCGACTTGATGGGCATTAAAGTTCTTACCAAGGTCATTAAGAAAACATGACATCATATGCTGTTAAAAGAAAATATTTACTGACATGGTTGACCTAAAGTATTTTTTTTAAAACATCATACTTTACTTTTCATTCTTTTTAGAGCTCAATATTTCATCAAAGCTAGCATAAAAACAGCATATTTATTAAATTCATAGAACAAAATGTTTTATAAGTTCTGTTCTGATTTGTGAATAACCAACAAGTTTGATATTTTTATAATGTACAGTACTGTTTAAGAGTCTTAGACACCCTGTGTGATTTTTTCATACAAAATGTATATGTTATGCATATTTATTTTTTGACTTCATTATTAAGTCAGTACAAAAACATTTCTGATTCCAGAAAATATGTAGACCAGAAAAGAAAGCAGCATATTATGTAAATTATGTTTTCAGACAAAAAGAAAATTAGAACTTCTGGGTTTTGCATGCAGGAAAAAGAAGCAGGTGCGACCAAATCCTCTGGAGGACTGTGGTTGGTTCTGCAGACTGTTCAGTAAAACTAAGCAGCTAATTTGCTTATAAAATTACACAAATTGTACCCGAGACTATATTATAATCAAAGAGTTTCACAACAATTATTGACTCAATCATTACTGTTTACTGATTTTTAAAAGTATTTTCTGAATATAAAATATTTTATTGAAGGCGTCCTTGCAGTTAATTGCATATGCCTAAGACTTTCACACAGCACACATACATTATAGAGCTATAAACAGTTATTCCCCTACCAGCCTCACTCATACTCATCGTCTATACCATTTTATCATGTATAGTAGGTCGCTGGGTACACCCTGGACTGGGTCTCTTTTTAAGTTAATAAAACAAAAGAATAATAATAATAATAATAATAATAATAATAATAATAATAATAATAACAGAGAAACTGCAAAGTCCTTTGTCCAGATGATTTTCTAATGAGAAATGAATTAGTACCTTCTAACCAATCACAATCAAGAAAGCCATGGTGTTTTAGTCTAAGTAACCTTAATAAAGCTATAAATAACGCAGCTAAAATAGCATCATTATATACAGTATACTGTATATTTAGTATTTTATAGTGTCTTAATGTTTTAATGTTATTTATTTATTTTTTTCTTGCAGATGAGCAACACTTACAGCATGCTGGGGATTAGCCTATACCTGGCAAATGTTCAAGGTGAATTTTATTTATTCATTTAAGTCACTCAGGGAAATTATAAAGATGCTGAAAATGCTTATATAATGCATATAAATTATATGCAGTGGTGTTTTAAAAGATCAGAATATATAGACCATGCTACAGTAACTGCTACTGTATGTTTCACCTCACACTTTACGTTTTTCCTTTATTCCTATCCTTGGAAGCATCTGTTCAGACTTGATGTAACATCCACATCAAGTTGAACAAACTAGTATCGATTCTAGGTCCATGCCAGCTGAGCTGAGGTGGTGCGAAGCCCACTGCAGTCATTGCCATGAACATTCGGAGTGTGGAATATCTGATCCTTGACAATCAACAGAAAACTTGTTGCCAACTTGCACACATCTGTCTGTGGGAACTGTACACACAATCAATCACAAACGCCACTTGCACTTCCAGTTGAAACTTGGCTTGGAGTTATTGCCGCATCCCTTGTACAGTCCTGACCTTGTTCCAAGCCATTTCCACATGTTAGGGACATTAAAGGAGTTAGCAAGGGAGGCTAGCATTTTAGCCATGAACAAGGCAGTCTGATCATGGCTCTGGTGTACTGAGAGAACTTTTTAGTTTGATGATATCCTAGCACTAGTGAAACGCTGGAATAAGTGTAGCAGCAGTTTATACAGAAACGTCTTTGTTCTGTTATTTTGCATGATCAAAAGTCCTGGTTTTACTTGAACGCCCCTCATAATAATAATAAAAAATGGAATAATAAAAAATTTAAATATTTTTACTGTGCTACATTAGACCTGCTGAAACAGTGACAGGCTTAAAGATTTTTTTCCACTTGAAACATTTTTTTTTTTAGGTGACAAAACTGCATTGGACATAAAATTTTTCTAATATCTTGTAACGGTGGAACTGCAACATATGTTTGTGTGATATAACAAGGTATTAGGTAATTTGTTAAAAAGTCATGGGTATTGTACATTCAACACTGACCCATTAGCTTTTTTTTTGTTTTGTGTGTGTGTGTGTGTGTGTGTGTGTGTGTGTGTGTTGTTTTTAGCTCAAGTATTTGAAGAGCTTGAGACTGGAGGAGTATTTGAGGAGAGCAGCATTACCCCTAGTCACATGTTCTTGTCAGTTCATGACGCAGTCCTGTTTGCACAGCACAAGTCACTGACTCCTGTAACTATGGAAGAGGTAAGTCACAAGAGCAAGTACAAGGACAAGGAAGTTTGTTTATGGTGATATCTATGTCTTATCTTTGGTATCTTATCACATGGAGTGACACATACAGACAACATTCTGCAGGCTTGTTTGGTCAAACATAAATGAACAAATTTCATTCGTCAAGCTTATTTGAGTGGTATTTAAGTAGTATTGTGTGTTACGCTGTTTCAGTGGTTTCAGCTTGTTTTACTGTACATGTGTGTTTTTTTTAAGCAGGAAGACAGGGAAAGGGCAAAGCTGGCATTTGGTCTAGAAGAAGAGGAACAGGATCTGGAGCAGGTAGGAAGACCTGATGCTAAAATGTTGGAACGTTATTTCCTGATTATAATATCTTAAAGTTGTATCTCTTGATCTGTGTCAGTAAATGAAGCTTATTGTAATGTGTAATATTGTAATATTGTAATTTGTTGCTAACAGTTATAGATATAATGTTTATTTTTTTCCCACAGGAGCTTTTTTGAAAGTGCAGAAGAATACTGCTTGCCTTGACAGCAGTGTTACATGGTATTTTGGTTACTTCAGTAAACTGCTGTATACACAAACCATGATTGATTGGTCTTACAAGATCTTTTTTAGTGCCTTCAGGTAAAAAGAAATAAAAATAAAAAATCATAATCCTGAAAACATATACACAGCATACTGTACATGACTGTGCTTTATGAAAAGATAATGTAATTTGTCATGCTAAATATTTTTTATAATGTATCTTAAATTCATTAAAAAACTGCCTTATTATTTAAATGCTTAAGATTAAGGATTCAACTTTTAAGAACAAGTCATTTATAAGTGTCAAAGTGTTTTACACACTCTTTCTTTCAAGAGGTAGTATTGTGCATTTTGTGTTGGTTAACGCTTGGAAATAATCTATCAGGAAGTAAAAAAAAAAATAGGAAAAGCTCATAATCTGCTTATTTGTCACACTGCATGGCTAAGGCAAGCAAATATGCCAATGCTGTCTGTTGCATCCACATTTGCATAGAATTAAACTGTAAACTGCTATTCTACAATGTTTAGATGTACACTAAGTGATTAAAATGTTATTAAAGGCATTTTTGTTGATATACTGCTGTGTATAACTCATATCAGTGACATTTATTGTAATAATAGTAATAATAATATTGTATAAAGATTACATAAATTTATAATAATAATAATAATAATAATAATAATAATAATAATAATAATAATAATAAAGTTAAGTTCAGCCTTTATTCGTCACACATACATTACTGCACAGTGAAATTCTTTATTCTTCGCATATCCCAGCTTCTAGTTAGTAGGCAGGGGTTAGAGCGCAGGGTCAGCCATTTTACGGAGCCCCTGGAGCAGACAGGGCCTTGCTCAAGGGCCCAACAGCAGCAACCTGGCAAAGCTGGTTGAACTTTCTGATCAGTAACTCAGAGCCTTAACACTGAGCCACTACTGCCCTTATTTCACGAGTGCTTGCCATTAATGAGCCAGTACAAGTGCGTAACCAGGGCAGGAATGGTCTAGCACAATAATAAGGCTCTGGTATGCTGTGGGAGTCATTTTCCTGTCAGGGTTTGTATCTACACTACAGAGCAGTGTCTAATCCTGGACTACGCCCTTTACTGTACATTTAATGTCTCTTTTCTCAACACACACAATTTACCTCAGGAAAAAGCAGTTAATAAGTTAATGTGCAGGAGAGTGCATCTCCAGATCTCAAAACAGTTAATAAGGGGCTTCTTGACTGGTGGCATTCAGGGAGATACTACCCTCCACCATTGTCATCTCAACACCAGAAAGGGAATATTTGTCATGAGAATGACACTCATCTCTCTGAGATGCAATACATTTTTGCCAAGGCACATTGAAGCTGATCAGGTCACTTGTGGTCGCCCAACACCTTAATATTTGACTTGGGCCTTGCTGAGCAATGTCTCCCTCTAGTGCTACTTTGTCTTTGGATATTATACGCCTTAAATAAGATCTGGTGAATTAATACCTTCTAAATATCTAGTAGAAATTTTCATATCTAAACATGTATGATACCTTCAAGTGACATTGAAAGATTATCTGCCTGACTGAATGGGTTCATTTAAATGTATAAATGAATTTGTGAAAACATACTTATGTTGAAACCGGAGAGGGTTTCTAGTGCACATGACAGCCATGAATTAAAACAGATTATTTATAATTAATCTCATCATCTGTGTGGTCTTTCTATTTCCAGTCAAATTCTGTTGACTGAAAAGCATGAAAACTGTTGCACCAAACCCAGCCAATGAGGGTGTACAAGCTAGTACACTAAGTGCTAGTCCCAAGCCGTGATACCATGTGAGGGTTTCCTCAGGAAGAGTATCTGGCGCAACACCAAATCAAATTGACCCATTGTGGTGACCCTGTAGCCGAGAGGAGAAAAACAAGATGAAAATTTCACCCTGTTGTCTGTATTAATTAATAAGTTAATATTACAACATTTGCCCACTAATTACCTCTAAAACTTTACCTAAAATATTGAATATTATATTGCGCACTTTGAGATGTATGTTCAGGTGCACTGTGTGTACGGAGTGTGGTTTTGTGACTTCCTAGTGGGTTTATGTTTTTATCACACATGAGAGAGGAAAAAACTAACGAAGAGTAAAACTAGGGCATTGCTTTAGCTGAGGTGAGCTGACATGATTTTTTTTAAATGGAACAGATTGAGATCATAAGATAACCTTAATTGTATTGGACCAATATACAGTATGTATAGCCTTAATGAATACAACA
>JAAGKR010002585.1:15509-63009 GCA_011419295.1 Clarias macrocephalus | reverse complement strand
AGTATAATATTCCCTAGAGTAACATGACACCAATGATGCAATCAAATACAGCAGAGGAGTGGTGAATGCTACATGAAATAGAATTAGATAATGAAGACAATGATATATACTTAGCTTATACATTAGCTCTATCTATCTATCTATCTATCTATCTATCTATCTATCTATCTATCTATCTATCTATCTATCTATCTATCTAAGAATATGTTAAACTATTGGTGAAATAATGTTCTAAAATAAAATAAAAAACTTTTAATTGAAGTAAGACTGTTCGTCGACATGTGTGCGCATGTGTGTGTGTGTGTGTGTGCACATGCATGTGCTGTAGACCTACCATCTCAGCCCATGTTCCCCTGACAAATCAGGAAATGAAACTAATAACGCTACACCATTTATATTTGATCATAAAATCCCATTTAAACAGCAGTGGATGGAGCACTTCACACAATAATCCCTTGGAGTAGCAGGTGAAATTTGCCTTTTACCTTTGATATTTCTAATAAAGATTTATTAGGACAGGTATATACTATATTCTCTCTCTCTCTCTCTCTCTCTCTCTCTCTCTCTCTCTCTCTCTCTCTCTCTCTCGCTCTCTCTCGCTCTCTCTAACACACACACACACACACACACACACACACACACACACACACACACACACACACACACACACACACACACACACACACACACACACACCACACACACACACAGCTGCATGCACATACCCCTGGTCTCATGGTTGCTGTGGCTGTTGAACAAAATGGCGTAGTGGGGGATTGCACAGACTTTGGCTCTAATTGGAAGCGGTGGGGAAGGCAGTAAAATTACCCACTATTTTCTTCCTCTGTGTGATACACAAGTCATTTCAGCAGCTTTATTAGTAATGTGTTTGGAGGATCTTTATGTTCATGTACCATTAAAACATTATTTTCCACTATCTTTACAAACATCAGTGAACACACATGTTCTACATTATACCTACTGTACTGTCTCAAAATGGTGCTGTGTAACATACAGCTCTAACTGGCTTGTCAGAGATTTTGTTCGGTTATTGCCAAGGTAAAGTTGTGGCCAGTCAAGACTTACTTTCCTGCTTTTGTTCAGTCTTGAGAATTATCCTTTCATTAAAATGTAAAGTATGGATTTCAACAATTATGCATCCAACCAGAAAAAAAAAAAACATATACAAGAAAATGGCACTTGGCAGTGATCAACCAGCACAATTAATCTTAAAGATTTGCTGCTTACACAAGCTATTGTTTCACTTAATGAATATTACACGAAGAAGTGGCCATACATCTTAGTTTTGCCACCTCAGCAGAGTATATTCAATTGTTCACAGACTGAGGGCACAGCTGGTCACTTCTGGCTAATATTAATTAATGTTGTCCATTGTCTCACTCTGCTGGTTCAATGGCAATTAAATGTTCCCAGATAGCAATTAATTCAAGCATAAAATTGTAGAGGAAGCTTCTGGTGCAGATAGTTAATTAGGTAATGTCAAATTAAAGTATTGGGTCATGTTTCATGCAATGTATGATTAAAATTGATTTCCATTTGCGGTTTATATTCCTAGGCCAAAGAGTTCTTCGCAAAATGAAAAATTTGGTGGAACGAAAAAATGTATGAGTGGCTATCTCTCATCATACATAAAATATAAAGTAAATGGCATGCCAAGGTTAAAGTAGGAGACCTTGTGCAAAGACAAAACCTGCTATGGTCGGATGTTCAAAAGTATTTGAAAATAATTTGTATTTTAAAATATTATACAGCTTTCCCTGATGACCTTTTTTGCTTTACTTAAAAGTCAAGTCAGTTGGCTTTTATCGTACCTTATGCATCTGAGACAGTGCAAAGTAAAATGAAACAATATTTCCCCCAGGACCATGAAGGTACATAAAACAGAACAGAACTGCATGAGACTACACATAATTAGGACTATAATACAGGACTACATAATGAACACGTGTATCAAGTTTAGTACATATAAGAACAATAACATATAAATATAGTTAACCATAGAATATAAGTACAGTAACATAAGAAACAAGGGTACAAAGGTTGAGGGTAAAGTTGTGGTGTGACAAATACTAATAGTGTGTTGGGGGTATTGAATGACATGCATGGTTGGTAAAATACTCCATATTATAAGAACTGAAATGACATACATAAAAATGTAAATAAATAAATATTGGACATACTATATTGCAGTGAGTAATTGGCACATATTGCAAGGACTCCAGTTGAGTAAGTAACGGTAAGTAGGCTGAGTAAATGAGTAATTATTGCACATTGCTTCAATGAAAACAGTACTGTACCTCACTCTTATAAGGCTGAGGAGATGATTCAGTAGAACCACAGCTTTTTAAATCTGTTTGTGCATGTTCTGATTGAAGCATCTGGCTGCTACACAGCGCTTGAACAGACAGTGTCCATGGCGTGTAATGTCTTTTAGCACTCCTCACACATTGAGTGCTGTGAAGATGTTGTAGGGATGAAAACTGTATGCCAACAATGTCCTGTGCTGTATTCACAACTTGCTGGAGGGCTTTTTATCAGCCTTGGCTGTCATACAGTTTGCTAGGAAGCTCTCTATGGTGCATCTGTCAAAGTTGACAGCAGTTTTTGAGGGACGCTGGCTGTCCTTAGCCTACTCAGAAAATAGAGAGGCCGTGCCTTAAACTCTATTGCTGAGGTGTTGTTTGCCCGGGAGAAATCCTCGGTGATGGTGACTTTTTGGAACATGAAGCTAGAGACTCTCTCCATAGCCTCTCTATTGATGTGGGCTGGACTCTTTATTGTCCTCTTAGTAGTAGCCCTTCCTCCCTGTATGCAGTGTCATCATTGTCAACATTCAGCTGAAGATTGTCATATGATCCTCAAACTTGACAGTAGCTTGTTATGGGTGGGTGGGAATCATATATGAATACTCCAAAAATGAGGGGGCTCAGCACACAGCCTTAGGGCACACTAGACCTCTGGGCGAGTGTGGAGGATGTGTTTTGGCCAAATTAAATGCCTAGGTATAGTCAACAAAGTGCATAGGTGTGGCCTCTTTCAAGGTGTGAGCTGTATTGAGGGCTAGACAGCGTCCTCAATTTAACTAATTGTCTGGAAGGTGAGTTGCTGTTGATATAGATCAGGACAGTGTCTTTGATTTGTTCAAAGCATTTTGACATAATAGTGTGCAAAACAAGTGTCTGTGGAAGTCCGGACCATGCAAACATGGCCAAAGGTTGGTTAAAGCAAGCAAAGGAGTTGTTGTGTTCCTCTGCTAGGCTGGCAGTGCAGCTGACTGGTCTATGTTTGTCTTGTTTTATTATTTGTTTTGTAATCAGTAATGATTTGGATGTCTTGCCATATTTACCTTGGACTGGAGTTAGTGAGAGACCTGATGATCTTCTCAGCTGTCCTCACTGTTCAATGCAGGGTCTTGCAATCAGACACGAGTACAATTTCCAAACCAGATATAGCTGCCCAGGATGCGCTTGATAGTCTGATAACTTTTGTCACGAGTCCTGATGCTTTTACATTAATGTTTAAAACATCAAATTTATGACTTTTTGCTGTGATGACCACAATAAAGTTTGCTAAATGGTCAATTAGAGGGCATATAGAGTCAGCATAACCTTAGATAAAAAAAAAAATCTATTTTTCTTTTTTTTAAATAGATAGTGATTCATTTCATGTGTAAGTACTATCTGATATGCAAAATCTTTGGACAACAGCATTTAGTCTGCAATATGCTTTAATAAAAACAAACATGTAGCTTTATCTTTCTATATGTGATATCACTATTTTTCATTGTATTAATAGAAAACATTGAACTTATTTTAGGAAATGTTATGGACACTACATAGAACATTCTTTTCTTTCAGTTTCCAGTGAGTTAATTTTCTACTTAATAATCAGTAACTTGAACATAACCTACTCATGTGCTCATGCATCATGCATATGGCAAAAGAAATGTTTGGGTGTAACTCACAAAATTCTATCCTTGTGCATTATGTGCATTTTTTAAAAACTATGTGAATATATGACAAATAATACTCACATAAGGTACTAATTTAAACCATAAGTGATGATTTAAGGAAGATTTCAGTGCTGTATGCAAAGAACTTTAACACGTATCACTAACAATAACCTACAAGCAACAATAAATCACAGGCAATCAAAACAATAAATCATGTTTCCAAAAAAGCTGCCAGAGCAGCTCAATGAACAAGAACTAGAAGTTTTTTAATATTTCATAGTAACGTAATGCAGTCAACAGGGCATTGGTGCCTCTGTGGAAGGATTTTTGCCATGAAGGCTTGGGTTCAATTTCCACCCAATGCCCAAATCCCAGTTACTGGATGCAGTGCCGGCCCCAGGCCTGGATAAAATAGAAGGATTGCATCAGGAAGCGCATCTGGGAGGGAGTAGTCGATAGACTAGCAACAATGTAATGCAGTCAAGGTATTGATAAGTTAAGCATTTTTTTTTCTGTTACTTTCAGCAAAAAACTTTACATAGGTGCAATCATGTATGTATACATTGTCCCAACATCAGACTACTCAGCATTACTTTATTAACTCTGCATTGAAATACGCATATAAGCATTTACAATAACAAACTGACTTAAACATGAATCATTATTACAGCCCACAATAATCCAAATCTTCAGCAGTACAACACAACCCTTTTCCTTCCTTTCTGCCTTTCTTCCTTCCTTCCTTCCTTCCCTCCCTGCTGTGTTTAGTGTTCTGTGTACATTGTGTACATTATGATTTTCCTGATTGAAATAAGAGGAGCAGAAACAGAACAGTAAAAATAAATTACAATTATAATTCTGTTTTTCTCGAGCAAATAATGTGCACATAATGTATAGGATATATGCAAAATATGTGCACATACAGTATATGTATTAGTTATAATGTAAAATGTAAAACGGGCAATTAATAGCTTATAACTGGAAAGACAATTTCTTTTTTATTTTATTTTATTTTTTTTCAGCTCTCCTTTAGATAACAATGTTTTTGTATAAAACATTGTACCAAACATTGCACCTCATGATAGCTTCTTTCATACCCTTAGGCACAAGACAATTTTAGCTACTCATTCCTCACTTTGCTTGAATTTTTCTGTACCATTTGTATTAATCAATTTTACAATAAACATAAGAAAATCTAATCTTGGGTCTTTGCATTTGGGTCCGTTCCTGTTAAAATCATTACAACAGAATGGAAAGTGTGACCTGCATATACAATTATTATTTCTCACATATCCATTAATGCAACAATTACATATAATTTTCAGCATCTACGTTTAAAGGTTATTAATTGCTTAGGTGAACACAAAAGCATATTCAAAGTTTTAATTGGCATGAATGTATAATAATAATAATAATAATAATAATAATAATAATAATAATAATAATAATAATAATAATAATATAAACCAGCAAGAAAATGGTCCATCTTGTTTCACAATGCCCCTCATGAGATCTCATTATAAACTATATAGAGAGGTCAGTACTTACTGCACCCCTTCAATATATAATGAAATATGCTTGCATCTAGAAAACACACTAGAATGCTGATAATTTAACTGAATGTTTTTTTTTGTCCAACTGACAAAATGGTTTTCCCCAGGACATGATTTTAAATCTTATGGTACTGTAGGACGCTATTAAGTATTATGCTGTACTATCTCTTTGTCACTCATCCACACATCCGTCACATTCGAATACATTTCATCGACAAAGATCCATATGCTGCTGCTTGTCTGCAACATTAAGCAGCACAGATGACTGTCTATGCAGCAGAGCCTTTCATATGCCTTATGCATTCAATAAAGAGCTTAAGTACAGTATGTCAGTGTACAGTATCAGCACATTTATTATTATTATTATTATTATTATTATTATTATTATTATTATTTTAAATATAATTTTCCACCTCTTTAGATGAGCTGTAATTTCCCTGATTTGATGAGACTGCTTAGACTATGTGCATTTTCTTCAGAACCTACATACACTGTATTACTTCAGAATATATCTCAACTTCATTAAAAACAATAAATACTCTTAATTGTATCGAATAATAATGTTGGATTGTATATTTAATACTATATTTACATAAATTATGTTTTGTGCCAGCTATAGAAACTTTTTTTTTCTTCTAACTTTTTAATTTTGTTTTTAATTATCCCATGCCTTGCACCTCCAGGGTCCAGGTTCGATTCCCGCCTAAGGTCCATGTGCATAGAGTGGTGTACACAATCTTCTCGTGCTTGGTGGTTTCCTTTGGGTACTCTAATTTCCTCCCACAGTGCAAAGAAATGCAGATTAGACTAATTGGCATTCTCAAATTGCCCGTAGTGTGAATGAGAGTGTGTGTGCCCTCCAATGTGTTGGCACCCTGTCCTCGACTCATGCCCTAAATTACCTGGGGTAGGACCCAGGCCCCCCGTGACCCTGTATACAGAATAAAGAGATATAGATGATGAGTAAGTAAATGATTATCCTATTCCAGAGTGCTTTCACAGTATGTGTCTTCTCCTATATCTCCAGTTTTTAACTGCCACCACAGGATGGCACTGTGGCTTTATCATTGAATCTTTGTTTTTCTTTATTGAATGCTTTGATGAATTGTTCCTCTTACTCTACCAAAAACACTAGACAGAAAGACAATGAAAAAAGAAAGAGTTTAGGCTGACTTATAGGCAATTAAAACAGTTCAGCTAAAAACCTCAGTTGCTGCCTGTCCCATCTATAATGCAAGTAGATTAAGCAAGCTAGGATAATACTTTGATAAAATGTTGTTGTGTGATGCATGTCTGTGTGAGCCTTAGAGGCCTCCAGACTAAAAGGACAGATAAATAGAAAAAGCAGAAATTATAGACAACTAACAACACAAAACTTTCTCATAATTCTTTGGCACATCAGGCATGCTACAGTATAGTACTGTACGTCTTTTAGTTTTCATGCTATCAATCTGGGTCTGACTCACCACTCCAAGTTGGACTCAGTTCTCTGTTGGACCATAGAGAAGATGAAGAGAGAGAGAGAGAGAGAGAGAGAGAGAGTGAGAGAGAGAGAGAGTGAGTGAGTGAGAGAGAGAGTGAGTGAGAGAGAGAGAGTGAGAGAGAGAGAGAGAGAGAGTGAGAGAGAGAGAGTGAGAGAGAGAGTGAGAGAGAGAGAGAGAGAGAGTGAGTGAGTGAGTGAGTGAGTGAGTGAGTGAGAGAGAGAGAGTGAGAGAGAGAGAGAGTGAGTGAGTGAGTGAGTGAGAGAGAGAGTGAGTGAGAGAGAGAGAGAGAGTGAGAGAGAGAGAGAGAGAGAGAGAGAGAGAGTGAGAGAGAGAGTGAGTGAGTGAGTGAGTGAGAGAGAGAGAGTGAGAGAGAGAGAGAGAGTGAGAGAGAGAGAGTGAGAGAGAGATAGTTTGTCTGTTAAATTAACACGTTCTTGCGTTGTAATGCTGATATGTAAGAATTAGAATTCATCAGCACGGACTGGAAAACGTCATCAATGCATCTGAGGAATGCATGTCACTCAAGTCTTACTACACATCTGGAAGTGTCAGATGAACAGACCCCTGTTCATCCATATTGTGTCTAGTAACATTATTCTTGAAAATACAGCTGCAATCAGAAGGAGGTACAATAGTTTTTTCATGTAACTTGTTCTTTCTGCACATATTATGTGTCTATGTTGGCTGCAGTAGATGAGCTGTGTTACTGTGTTATATTTAGCTCATACTGTGCTGAGGAGGTGGTCTTTCTCGATTATGTTGTCATTTAGTTTTTTCTGTTCATTGTGAGTCCTTTTTTTCTTGGATATTTATTAAGCTTTTTAGGCATCACTAAATTAAAATAATTTACATGTAATCAACATTTATCAACTTGGGCAACAGGAGATTGCTTTACAGAAAAAAAATTCACACAATTTTTCTAAACGATTCCCCTTGCATCCATACACGCACTGCTGAAACACATATTGTGTATACCTGTATCTGAACTGTATCATGTACAAAAAAAAGTAAAAAAACATACAGACAAACACACAAACAAAAAAAACTTTAGTTTTACTAATTAGTCTGAAGGCATGGACATTCTCCTGGTAATGTGTAGACAGAGAAATGTCTATTAAACAGACATCCATCTGTTTTTGTTGTGTGGATGACAGAAACCCATCTGTGCCTTTTGTGATATAATGCATTCTGTTTTAACCCTCATGTGCAATTCATTGTAAAAATAATCTCAAACTAGAAACTGATGCTGACATGTATCAACCAACTGTTATGTGGTCTGATTTGGTAAATGTAAAGATGTAATAATAATAATAATAATAATAATAATAATAATAATAATAATAATAATAATAATAATGTAATTATGCTTGACTATACCTCCTAATACATATTTCCAGTTTTGGTTTATTTTACCAAATATACTCATTCAGTCTAGACAAAAAGCAGAAGAGGAAAACCTGTGAAGACATGTAAGAGAAATATACTGAACATTCCTGATGACATCCAACAAATATGGGATTGAATGGTTGTAATTAAGAATTAATAGATATTTCATTAAAAATGAGGATAATTAATATTCTATGATCATTACAAAGACTTACAGTAAATGCATAACATTTTTGGTCTTATAAAGAACTATGCATTCAGAATTAACAATTACTTACCATGGGCTCAAGAGCAAATCAGGCAAATGCTGCATACTCTATTATCATGCTGCAAAGAATATAATAACACAAACTGAATGCTGGTGTTCCATCAGTGTTGGCACACTTTAAAGATGTAATGCTCCCCATCAATCTTTATTTAACGCTACATGAAATTTACCCCCTTTGGAAAACATGCTTAATACATTTAGTATTAATACATTAGCATTAGTGAGTTGTAAATATTTCAATTCAATTCAATTCAATTCAATTCAATTGTATTTTTATAATGCTTTTAACAATGGGCTTTTAACAATGGACACTGTTGCAAAGCAGTTTTACAGAATTAAATACGAAGAATTATTTTCCAGTCACACTGGACTCATAGGCAGTATAAAGAAATTCAGGCAGTATGAAATGTGTTGTAGCCAGCATGTATTCCTTTGTGATTATGATGATCATGAATACTGTCCTGCCTGGATTTAAAATTCACAAATTTTGTAAACAAAGTGTAAATCAGGGCGTTGTAGTGTCTGCATTCTCTGCATGTGGTGATTAGCCTAAATTCCAAACAGCAGGTCTCATTGGTGGTGCCCTCCAGAAGACAGGACAAACATGTTCCAAACCATGCCCTCTTGGCCTACCAGTCATCTGAATGTTCAGTTCCACCCTCCACCACACTGTAATTTGTTTAGATGTTGATTTATGAACTAATTGTCACTAATTGCTGCTTAGCACCATTATTAATCTGTTCTGCCTGGTTCAGGAGCACATTAGGCTAGATTTGTATAATGAAGTAATTACTTCAATTATAGAAGAAATAGAAATCAGAGAGAGAGAGAGAGAGAGAGAGAGAGAGAGAGCAAAAGAGAAAGGGAAGAGAATATTTAAACTATTTGTTGATATTTGGACTATTTCAATAATTTTGCACGGTTGCATTGCTAATTTGATAATAAAGTGCTCAGCTGATTATAATGAGCCATCCTCAGCATAGACTGTTCTCAGCATACTGACTGATATTCTCTTACTGACCAATCTTTTGTATCGCTTTCTGAGTGCTGTTGTGCAGGTTGCATTGTCTGTTATCATTGTCATTGTTATTAGCCCAGTGCATTGCTTCAGGGGTTATGGGCACACTCAGGGGACAACAAGCTAGGCTAGATAATTAGTTTTTCCTCCACACAAGGCAGACACACTGAAAATGGGTAGTGGCAACATATAGCCTGTCTCCATCCAGAGGTGCTGCATTCGTACACAGCTGTCCTGAAGATTGGCAAGAGATCCCCAGCACAATGACATTTCCTGTCTATAATTTTGCAGAAAATTATTGCAGTGGAAGAATACACCATGAATACCTTTAGCTCTAGATCAGACAGCTACCCAGCTGAGTGAATACTGACAAATTCTGATAAACTGTATTTTTTAATTAATGCATTTTACTTATTTAAAATGGTTTGAAACATGTTTAATGTGAAACTATAACTTAATTGACAACACAGATTCCAAATAGTAGAATTTCATAAGTTTGCATTCCTAATAGTACCAGATAATATTGATATAGTGTATGGACGGTATGAACATTAACCTTTTATTTCTTGTTGTACTAACAGGTCATTGGAAAACATGCAAAATACCATGTTAAAATCAATTAAAGTACAATACTGCTTAAAATTAATGTTATGAGTATATTCTCTTTAAAAATCATATACTGTAGCTTCTGCCTTGGAACATTTTAGTGGAATCTTCTCTAATACTAGCACAATATCAAGCTAAAAGGAACAATACTGTATGTGGTGTTGCTGGTGCTGCAATTGTTGTTGGATTAAGCTTGACCAGAGAGATAACATACTGAAAGATGTAAGATAAAGAGCAGTAAAGGTACACCTAAGAGCAGTGCACCACCAACTCCAAGGGCAAGGCCATAAAACAAAGGCCACACACCATCCAGCACATTGCGCTGATAGGGTGGCATTGGTTGCCGCTCCACCACCAGGTCCAAATTCTTCCAAGACAAGCTCCTTACTGTAAAACAACAATAACAACAGAAGTTACACAAAGAAATGGGAACACAATTAGAACTGTTAGTGATAATAATAATTCAATTGTTTTTGCCGATGTTCTACAAATGCAACTAGAAGCTGAACAAAAACAGTATTCTGCAGTTAATTTACAAAAATTGTCATTCATTGGAAAAATATAAGATATATAAAATTATTTATGACACGTTTTACAGGATTTGCTTTGCTTCAAACACTGCTTAACCTAGCAGGTTTTAGAACGCATTTCTTAAAAAAAAAAAAATTGAGAATAAAACACCTTTAATCACCCAAAAAACATGCCAGTAGGTAGACTGTCTTAGAGATATTGCCCATAGGTGTGAATGTGTATGTGAATAATGCATTGCACTAAATTTTAATCCCAACATTTTCCTCCCTCATGCCCAGTGTTCCTGAAATAGGATCTAAACCCACCAGAATTTATCCACAAAGATAAAATGTATATTGTATTGTACTGTATATGTAAATGGAAGTAAGTAATTGAATTAAAATAGGTTAATCCATCCATCCATCAGGCCAGTAATGACCATTGTATTTATTCCCATTTGTACAACTGGGCTAGGACCTCTGTTCAACATTTACATGCGCATTCACACATTATGGGCATGGTCTGTGGGAGGAAACTGGAGAACCCAGAGGTAACCCACCAAGGACGTGAAGAACATGCAAACGCCATGGACACAGACTGATGCGGAACAGTAGGTTATTATTAATTCATATTGCAGAGTTTTGTCCATTCTCATACATGTACTGTATTAACCACTGTCCCACACTGAACCTCCATTTTATCTGGTTTGAGCAGGAATGGTCTTGTCAACCATGTAATGCTAGTTAGACTGCTGGCTGGGACTGACTTGGTGCTTGGTCTACAGCATTTTGGTTGGTAAAAGATGTTTGATGCTTATTGATCTAGACTTGTTGAGCTCCTTATTTGTTGCACCTAGTTGTTCACGTGAACATAGAATTGACTTGAGTCCTTGTGGATGTAACTTTAGACAACTCTGCTTTCTGAGTTCAATGTCACAATGATTAGGTTGCAGTCTGTGACCTCTATTGCCAGAGCGTCAGCACAAAACTTTAAACACAGGGCTCAGACAAAATTTTCTAGTTTAAACAAGTAGTTCTGATGTACATATGTCACTGCTGCAATGATAAGAATGAATCACAGAAGACCTGAAATTCTTCTCTGTGTATTTGGTAAGAGAGACAGGTGTGCACTGATGAGGTGTCAAGACTTGTTCAAGCTCAAAAAGAAAACCTATTCACATGTTCCAAACATTGTATATGCCGTCTTTTAGAGTTTCATCCCAGCCGCATGCTGAAAAATCTTGGGAATTAAAAAGACGGTTTATGGTGGAGAGAACTCCTTGTCTGGTATAGGATTCTCCATTTTCTATTGATTTAAAAGATCAGTGTCTTTATTCCTTATTACTTTTTAACTTCTCTGTATAGGAGCAGGCTATGTTTACCTGTCACGGTTTTGAAGCCTCTAACCTTTAACCAAGTCCTCTGTTGGGAATGCTGTCATGACACCTGGCTTTTTGGAGAAAATTTTATGCAGGCATAAGTTTAACAAACCATGCATCTCTTAGATGTTGTTTGAATTGTCCACAGAAAGGTTTCTGGCTTTCAAGTCTGTTGCTTCCAATTCATATATGTTCTTCCCATGAAGAGACATATTCTTTCATGGCCCCTACTGGGGATGGGCTATTGATAAGATCCTCCACAGAACAGGCTGTTGGAAATTTTTATCGCATTCAGGAAGTGTGTGGAGGGACACGCATGTCTTCCCATCGATGGGTTCCACCAAATATTTATACATCCAGCCAGTCGTGATTTATTAACAGTGTAGCTCAACCATAACATATTATTATTATTATTATTATTATTATTATTATTATAGTAGTTGTTTGGTTGTTCATGCATCATAATTTTCCATTAACTGGGAAAGTCTACCTGAGCCTCCAACAACTAACTGGACTCCATATTAACTTTAAGACATCAACAGTTATATCGAACTGCCAGCTGTCTAACAGAGTATGACTGCAGATCAATCCCTGCTATCAGTTATCATCCAAATGAGGATGGGTTCCCCTGTTGAGTTTGATTCCTCTCAAGGTTTTTTCCTATTGTCATCTCAGGGAGTTATTGGCACTGTCGCCGACGCCCTCGGCTTGCTCATCAGGGCCAATCTTATCATTTTGATTTATACACATTCACATTTCATACAAACTTCCATAATTCTTTTGATTGTGTAAAGCTGCTTTGCAGCAATGACAATTGTTAAAAGCGCTATACAAATAATTGAATTGAATTGTTGGTGAAACATTCTACTTCATTTATTTGATATTTTTGGTAAAGTTATGCATAAAGGTTTTTATAGACCAATCTACAAATTCCTACCAGATAGACAAGTTTCAGTTGATTTTCAGTAATGCTGGTTTTCTATATTATACCATGTGCAAATGTTGTGACAATGCCAGAACTGGGTAGGTTCACTTTACTTAAAGTTGACTTTGGCTATTTTTTAGGTACCCTGCCCTTGAGGACTCTTATCTCATTTGCATGATACAGGTTCACATCAAAGTTTACATTAGTGAGACTCTGAATATACCTTTATGCAAACTTAGTTTCTTCAAATGCACTAGATTTTGATAAATATTTTTTGTTATGCTCCTGTGAACAATTTACAAATAAACTTGATTATATTCAGTTTGATAAATAAAGACCAATGTTGAAATAACCCCTATAAACTATAAGCAATATTCAAAACCATTAATGATGTAATATGCTGAAATTTTCCCTTACCTTGTTTTGCAGAATGATGTGTTTCTTTGGGATTTGTTTTCTCAGCTGAAGGGTGTGTTAGATGAAATGCCATTTTGTTGACCTGCTTATGGTATTCCTCAACATAACGCTGCATTGCCAGAGTCTTGTCCTGGTTAATGTTCTTCCCCATCTCTTCAAGATTCAGGCAGAAAGGCACAACAAGCTAAGTTACTACTTTATTGTTATTCTATTGTATTGTAGATTTACAATTTTATTAATATTTAATACTTATAAATATAAAACTTATTTTACATTTATTAATTGTATACAGTATATACAAATAGGCTTTATGATTTTTAAAGTCAAAGAATGTCTTCAGCCTAAACAATTATTTTGCTATTTATTTCATGTTCATACATTTGGCATATGCAATTGCTGAAATATGTTGCATAGTTTCCAATGAGATTAAGACTCTGTGCCAGGCTTATAAATCTTGCAAGTATAATGAACCAAACTCATATTCAAACTCAGCAGCATAAGGGAATGTAGTTGACCTTTAGCTTTTATGTGTCCCACTATTTACATTCTGACAATTCATCTAGTTCTCTTCTAGAGTAGATCGTCTATCTATTCTAAAACATGGGCCAGACAGACCCTCTTGCTGATTCACTAATTTTCCTTTCTTGGATCACTTTTGGTATGTCCTGACCAGTGTAGACTGGGAACATCCCACAATACCTGCAGTTTTTTCGAGTGCTCTGACTCTTGTAAAAGGTGCACAATTTCTTATGCTTGCCCATTTTCTTGCTAACAACCCCGTGGTCACGATGTTATCTTAACGGTGTAATGGTAATGGGGATATTTTCTTGGCACACTTTGGGCTCATTAGTTCCAATTGAGCATCATTTAAATGCCTATCTGAGTAGTCTTGCTGACCACGTCGATCCCTTTTTTTTTACTACAGAATAACGCACCATGTTACAGACCAAAAATAATCTCAAACTGTTTCATGAGTTCAGTGAATTCATTATCCTCAAATGGCATCCAGAGTCACCAGAACTCAATGCAAAAGAGCACCTTCAGCATGTGGTGGAACAGAAGAACATCATGGATGTGCAGTCAATAAATACGCGTTAGGCAATCATGTCAAAATATCTAAGGAATGTTTCCAGCCAGCATCTTGCTGATCATATGGCACAAAGAATTAAAGCAGTTCTGATGGAACAATATGGTCCAAATATATATAATACCATATGTGTATATGCATTGTATATACTGATATATGGGTTACGTGTTCGAGAGAGAGAGGGAGAGAGAGAGAATGTGAGCATGTGCATAGATAACCTATTGCAATGTCAGTCCTTCCGATCCTTTGAAGAGCACGAGACAGCCTGTCGTAGTACATTTGCTCACCATGACTCTTGAGCCAATGTATTAGAGTTGGATGACAGTGGTACACTTTATCTAAGACGCACACACAAACGCACATACACATTATAATGCTCAGATAGTTGCAATACAGAGCCTGGCATATTAAGAGCTGTCAGTTTAATATTCATATGACTCCCACTCCCACAGTTACATGATTTTGTTTCTGTCTCTTGCTTTAATGATGAATGCTGTGTGGGCACGTTAACAAAATCACCCTGTTGGAGGAGTTTGTGGAACATTTTAATGCTAGCGACCTGACATACAGCACACTGGTGTATTTCAAGTGATGAACACACATTTCATTAAGCCTCCAGGTAAATCAGGTAATGATGTGTCTTTCTTGCTATTAGGATATAAGCAACATTTCATTCTATAAACCTGACCTCTGATTTGTGGATTCTGTGTTTGTGAATGAATTTCTGTTAAAATTAAGGACTGAATTTCTATACCTGTGTCTCTTAAGGTCCGGGACGGCAGTTGGAATTGGTTCATGTTTTCAGAAAAGAGCTGACCGTCTATGTCTTCCTTTGGGTTGGAGAGAGTCATGAGAAGCTCTTCACACTCATAGACTGTCAACAGATTCACCAGTCGCTGTAGCTGATGGGATCCCAAGTCCTCCGCCACTGAAACCATTGAAGAGAACTGGTGATTGTCTTCACCAACTTTGTACCTTTGTACCTCAGTTATTGACTCTAGCAAGAACCATACTACAGACTATAGGTTTGCCAACTCTGTGAAACAAAAATAAGGGACAGGGCAGGATGTGAAGGGTGTAGTGGTAAAAGGTATTTTTTCCTTTCTTTCTTTTTTATTTTGAGGCACTACAGTTGGTTTTTTGCCGTCATTCCTGAGAAATTTTACCCAAGTACCGGTTTAACTTGAACACACCTCCTCACACATTATTTTCTTATTTTATAATATACAAAGTTGAAAGCTGAAAGTTTCACAAACCTTCTAATTCTGATTTTTATTTCTTTCTACAGTGTAAAACAATACTGAAGGTATCCAAAAGATGCAATAATCTCCTTTGAACAATTGATTTGTTTGTTGATTTGTGTGCTACTTATGCCTTGTAAAGCCTTAATATCAGCTCTAATCTGAGATGGTGATTGGGGATTTTTGAGGATGGTAACTTCTGCTGCAGAAGAGGTAATTTTTGATCTTGCTTTCCTGGGAAGGTCGTTATGAGAGCCAGTTTAATCATGGTGCTTGATGGGTTTTGCAAATGCACTTGACAATACTGTTTTTTCTAGAACTATTTCAGAACAGCTGAACTTTGTGTCTTAAAATAAAAGCTAATAGTTCTTACTGTTCTTACTGTTCCTGCTAATAGTTCTAATTAGCTGTTACCTAATTACCTAATGCCATACGCGTTATATCATAGTTTTGAAGAAAAAAAAATCAGTATTGTTCTAGAATGTAGAAAATAAAAACAAACTTTCATCCAAACTTTTGACTGGTACTATATGTATATAAGCTGTTTGGGATTGTAAGATATTTGTAAAAGTTAACAACAGCATGTTCTTGTTAGTCTTTCGGCTGCTCCCATCAAGGTGTCGGCTCAGAGGACCATTCGCACACAGTAACTTGGCTCAGGTTTTCACAACATGGACCATGTCAAAGTCACTTAAATCCTTATGCATCAACTTCAAGAAAAAAAAAAAGATTCACTTGCTGCCTATATATCACACCCATTGCAGCCACCACTGTAATGAGTAACTACTGTGAGAAGGGCCAAATTGTGATGGCTAGATGACTGGATCAGAGCAAACCCTAAATTGCAGCTCTTGTGGGATGTTCCCAGGCATACATGTGACAAGACATACCAAAAGTAATTCAAGAAAGGAAAACCTGTGAACTGGGCAAAGGGTCATGTGTGGCCAAGGCTCACTGATGCACATGGGGAGTGAAGGCTGGCCTGTGTAGTCTGATCCAATAGAAGCATTAGTGTAATTGAGGAAAATGTTGCTGGTTTCCATAGAAAGGTGTCAGAACACATAGCCCATTACTGTTATGGTGGCAAAAGGGGTACCTACTCAATATTAGGTGGGTGGTCATAATGTCATCACTGATCAGTGTATATTCACAGTATTATAAATTCAGTGGTTTATTCAGTGACATTTCGTGAGTGATTTCATTAGTTTCATTGCTGTATAAAGTTAGATGTGCGCTTATTTCCTGCTACCACGCCTCCGCAGTGACCTGAGGTGATGTCCACTAGACCCTCCTCACTTCTGAGTGAGAGAGCTTCCCAGTCAGCCTCTTGCCTCGCTCACAAACTAGAATCTGAGCCCATATCATCCTTTTAGCTAAATATCATATACATTATATTAAGTGGAGAAATAGTAAACAGTCTGTCATATGGTCCATAAATGACTTTAAACAATACGTCATGTCACTTAAACCGAAATCAAGCAAATCAATAAGGATCTGTGATGACGTTTCTCATTTGTTATAGTTTAGATTCATTCCTCCAGTGCCGTGCTCTGTTACTCTGCACTCTTTTTTATTACTATGTATCGTTTAAGCCCCCCCCCCTTTCCGTTCCTTTTCGTTTCGTTCCTTTCGCTCTTTTGCTATTGTATTGTAGTCTTTGAATGTTGATTTGTTTTATCCTCTGCGAGATCTTGTACTGTAGTGTATTTTATTTGTTTGTTAAAAAAAAAAAAAAAAAAGAGTCTAGGCCCTACCGAGGTTAACTTTCCCACACGGTGACATACGTGAAAATGCGACGGGCAAATGAGTGACAGAAAACCGTTTGCGCAAATGTTAGCATTATTTTAAACTGAACGTTTTTTTTTTTCTCGCGCACTCAGTCCCGCCCCGCCGACACGCTTCCGCACTGAGTCCCGACCAATGAGAAGCGGGTTCTCTGCTCTCTGTTGCGGTAGACGGCTGAGCGAGAGGAGGGGCGTTTCCTCTATTCCACGCACTCACTGCGTCTCATACAAATTCCTGTAATATTAACTCTCCCTTAGGTTGCACTCTGGTTCATGCTATGAGAAGACTGATGGTACTGCCTCCTCCTAATGTGTGTGTGTGTGTGTGTGTGTGTGTGTGTGTGTGTTTTAACACCACAGCACTTAATCACTGAATCTGACTGGTTTGAAGATTATTTTTCTACAGCAGATCTGACGAAAAATGTTAATCAGTTTGAATTCAGTTGCATTCATTTGTTTCTATGGTAACACTGACACGAGTATGGACTAGTATGGAGGACGTTTCGTATTAACAGACTAAAAACATTTAATTAATAAATTGATCATTGATAATCATCAACTTTTAACTGATAATCATGTGACGTATTCTATGAACGTTTTGTCTCATTAACTTCAAAAGCATGAAAGAAGTAAGGAAAGAAAGAATATGGGAGGAATGACGGTTATAGCTGTTACATAAGAAGAGAGAGAGAGAGAGAGAGAGAGAGAGAGAAACAGGAATGATGTCTCAGGTACATTCCACAACATTAAATGTAGAATTGTAATGCATGTAAAATTATAAATGAGAAATTTACTGTTAGTAATTAATAAGAGGCACAAAACATATGGACTGTTACTGATTACTTTCTTATAAACAGCAGGACCCAACATGCATCAATCCTCACGTTTAAAACGGCTTCATTTTAATAACAAAAGTTCTTATTATGTTTATCATTTGTATTAAGTTACATTTCTCACCTGTATCTTCACTAAAGCTTGAGCTTAGGAGGAGCAAATTGAGGAATAGTGCAGTGGTTATCATTTTAGCAAAACCTATCATGTTTTGATTTGAATTTTTAACAGTTTTAACTGTGTTCCAGATTCATGATGCAATGCACTATCTTCCTCTGGAATGACTGAGTAAGTTAGACCAGCCTGTGTTGAAGGAAGAGCCTGTGTGAAAGTTCTCTTCTTCTTCCTCCTTCTATTCTTCTTCCTAAACAGAGGTTGGAATCCAGAAGGTTAAATTACCACCAGTCGTAGGTCTCATTCTCTCTCATCATATTTCCCTTAATGCTGATTTTCCAGCCTTACTTAAAACAAACAGACAAACAAACATTCTCCCTCTTACTACTGCTCTGCATCTTTGGTTTGCATCCTGTAAGTTGCACCACTGTCACCCATATTCCTCACTCTCCTTTAACTTCCTGGCTCTTTTAAATCCGGCTTTTCATTTCCAAAAAATAGGCCCTTTTCAAAGGACACCTTACTGTTTGTCTGAAAGGGAGCCTGTTTGAAAGGCCTGAAAAAAGTCAGTCTCTTCTTCTTCCTTGCTATTTAATGGCATTTGGAATTCACAAGGTTACATTACCGCCAACTGTAGTGCCCATGGCACAAGCCTCTGGAGACAGTGTTATGATCTGAGGTTGCTTCAGCTGCTCAGGCAATGAAATGAAGTGAGCTGACGACCTGAATGTATTGAATGACCAGGTTATACCATGAATAAATGTTTTTCTTCTCTGATGGCATGGGCAATTTCAATTCATGATTCATATTAGGAATTGGCACAAATTGTGTGCCATTACATTGTGTGCTGTAATCAAAGCTAAAGGCTATTAAACAAAATATTAGGGTATAAGGATGTACACCAAGTTTCAGTCCGATAAAGGCTCAACTACTTGTACTCATACTTGTAAAATTGTTCCAATACTGTTGCACCAATACCACTTTACAGCAGAGCCAGACACTCCCAATGTGCAGCCACTGAGAGTGAACTCTCAGCTTGTGTTTTGTCCTCTTTAAGTTAAATGTCATCAAGTGGCAAATCAATGTTTTTTTTTTTATGAATAGGAATATTGTTTTGGGCATTACTGTTGTTGTTTATGAGTGGTTGCTATGGTACTGAAAGACTCCAAAGATCCCACAAATTAAGTGATTTCCTGCCTAATACAATGTATTTACTGTTTATGGCTTTTCCAGAAAGCACAGTTGCATGTAATAAAATTTACATTTTTCTTACCCTAAAAAACAAAACAGATGATTAAGTGGATTAAGTGTGTGAAAGAACATCCAAAGGATTGATGAAGATTTTAATTTACATGCAGTTTCAAGGTTCATGCATTTAATGATGTGCTTCAGATGTGGGGCATTCTCAAAAGTTCTGTTCACATTGAGCTCTGGGACAACACCAGGTACTGGCATCAATATTGGTATTGGCAAGTACCCAAATGGAAGTACTTGTATTTGTTCTGACAAACAGCAGCATCTGGACATTATTAGTTTATTCGGTTTTTTTTTTTTGCCAGCTAGTGTAGCTAAAAACTAAAAGCAATACAAATACAGTGAGAATATAAAGTTAATTTTCAAATTGGAGAATATTATAGAAAAACATACTTAATCAGAAATCACAACGTACTTTGCCACCAATGGAATGCACAAATGGTTCAGCTCTCTATTTTAATGTCAACTGTATAGCTACTAAAAGTAGTTCTATGCATTCAGCCACAATTTAGTGATATCAAGGAGCAATACCATGCATTTCTAGTTTGTAAAGACAAAACCACTAAAATCCAATAGCAAAAATCAGTTCATTTGCATTTTGTTTTGAAAATAAATGAGCATGAAATCCACAGGGAGAATTGATTGAACTAAATTAAACACACACAAAATGTGCCCAGGGCATACAACTGGCTGAAACTTCCCACACAGTAATATGAATACTTCATAGGCAGGGATAGTCATTGAAATCCATTACCTCTTTTTCTTTGAACTCTTTATTTTTTTGATATTAGAAAGAAAACATGACACATTGTGGAACATTGTCTCAAAATGTATTGTGTTCTAAGAGGGCAAAATAACAATGGACTAATTATAAGTAAAGAATAAAGTTGAACAATGCATGTAGCAACTATAATTAATTAAAAGGATTAAACCCAGTAAATAGACCAGTCGGGAACATTTAGTCTGTACAGAGTTTATTTACATCATCTTGGAAGTGAACACGTGTGTGTGTGTGTGTGTGTGTGTGTGTGTGTGTGTGTGTGTGTGTGTGTGTGTGTGTGTGTGTGTGTGTCTTTATGTGTGCCACATGTGGGATTTTTGGCCCACAAACAGAAAAAAGCAAGATAGTGTCTAATATTTATTCGATGTGCTAAAGGTTACATGCAAGACAAACTGCTTTTACAGGGAGGTTAAAAGTGAGGAAGTTGTGGACTTAAAACCTCTCTGCACAAAGATGGAGGGCGCAAGGTCAGAGGAGGAATACATTTAAACTGTTTAGCATACTCCAAGTGCTCCAAGCAGCAACTGAAACTAAATATATACACCCACATACAGACACATATGACAGAGAAAAGGCGGTGAATAATGATCTAAGCATACAAGCTGCCTGTACTGTAACTCCAAAACTGAAGTCACTTAGCTTAGAGGTTTGATTCATTGATTATAAAGACATAAGTTCTTTGTATTCTCTTCAACACACTTCTTCTTCTCTGCTGTCCAGTTTAGGCTGATTTTTTTTTTCTGCTTGTAGAATGTTTGTGTTTACTCCATGTCTTCTATGCTTCACACCACTGAAATCTGATTGCTTAGAGACACAGACTCCGGTGGAATGAAGGATAGAATTCATAGAAAACTGCACAATTGAAACTTCAGCCTTTTTGTAAATGCAGTTCATCACACTGCAACTCAAGGCACCCTGTTAAAACAAAAGCCACATTCTGATGTAAATAAATAAAGAACAAAATAAGGGAAAAGAGTATTTAACAGAGCATACCAAATTCTGCTCATCAAGCTATTTAATAGAAAAATAATACAAGCAGTCAGACTGGTGCAATATTTCAGGTTTATAGAATTTGTTTAATGTGTTCTGAAAGAGTTTGGGAAAGAATGCAATCTGCATCCTGGCCTCTCCCTACAGCGAGCCCAGGCCTGTCTTTCTCATTGTGCCCCCTGGCATATTCTCTATTGCCTCTTTTACATGAGAAAAGCTTCAGCACTTCTGTAAAATGAAATACAACATTTCCATCTACCTACTACTACTACTACTACTACTACTACTACTACACACACAAATACACACACAAAATGCATGCACAAGCTTACAAAGGCCCACACCTACGAAGACATTTTGAGGTACTTTCTTTAAGGGCTTAAACTCCCAGTCCTTCTCTGTTGAAAAATACCGTTGACTAATTACTTCTACTGTATTTGTTGAATTGTGTGCAACACTTACTTTATACTATAATATGCCTTAAGATCAATAATAAGGTCAGAATTTAAAGAGTTAACTAAGTCCATGAGGTTGGCACAATACACATCAATTACCTGAATAACCTTCACAACTTACTGAAGTGTTTTATAAAACTTGTCTTTAAAAAGAAATTTACATATATTTTAGCAAGTAACTCACCTTTTTGTTTAGATCCAGATATGAAGCAGGAAATATGGAACATATCAAACCTACTTCCAAAACCACTTCCCAAAAAAGCAACAAAACTCTCATGAAAGTAAATAGTGTTTGTCTCTGCAGGACATAAGGAAGGGCAGATGAGCAACAAGTTGAACGTCTCTCTTTATTTGCCTACCTGCCTCATTGTGTCAGGTAATGCTGCTTTACGTCTTTCATCAGACCAATAGGAACATGCGTTTTGAAACAAACCACTCCCATCACCACCATAAAGAGCAACCACACCCAGTGCTCTAGGGCTTTTAATATACAACTGAATAAAAAAAGAAAAGTTTTTAATGGTGCAGCAAATGTATTAACAAACTTATAGATCTAAACTTCTACTGTATGAGCTTGTGTGCAGGTGGACGGTTTATTAATGTATTTAGTAATACATTTTTCACTTTATAATGAATGCATGGTCACTGCACAATGCAGGTGTTTATTAAGACTTCTCAAGCATTAATTCCCAAAGATGCTCTTTTATCCCAAACATTTGGCCATCTTTTAGGTTATTGTGGCCTTTGTTGTAACAGCGCCTGCACATTGGTACATTAAAGTTAGTGCAAAGTCTACAGATAAAACAGTTTCCTTTCATTCACTCAGCGCACAAGTCTGAACAAGTGTTAAGTAACCCAACCCTGCTCAGGATTTCAGTAGAACAATCTGAGTCAAGACAAAGGTTTAAAGGAAAAACAGGGTGTGCTTTTGTGTTTGTGTGTCCCCATGTGTGTGTGTGTGTGTGTGTGTGTGTGTGTGTGTGTGTGTGTGTGTGTGTGTGTGTGTGTGTGGAGGGTAGTTTTTTCAGGGGGTGTGAATAGAGAAATGGAGATGGGTTGGGGTGCAGCTCCTGCAGAATTGCTGAATCACTGAGAACTACAGTTCCCCTAACACCTAACAGTATTTGAGGGAATTCCTTTTATATAAAAAAAAAGAGTTGTAAAATTGTATTTACCGGGTTCTTTACAGTAGAGTGGCCGTGCCAGTGTTGTGTATTAAGCTGAATGTGGTTGCTGTTGATAAAAAAAAGAAGGAAAAAAAATAACACATGAACCAGGTAGGTCATACACCATAAACAGGTAAATTACACTTTCTTATTTAGATCGAGTTTAAAAGGTGGAATTTATTAAAACCTACTGACATCGCTGCTTTTTAACCCGACACAAGTCCTCCTATAAGACATTGGCTGCCTTAGAAAGGGGGTGAATAAATGGACGGTGGCCTCACCTGTATAAACAGTCACTGTTGTGACACAGTGTCTCCACAAACAAGAAACACAACCTGGTGCATATCTCATTTGGAAAGATAACAAGGTCCCTTGCATTTAGGTCTTACCCATTGTTCCTCTGTATATTATTGGTTGTTTTAATCTACTATTCTGAAAAATTATTATCTTATCAAAAAACAACAACAACAACAACAACAACAAAAAAAAAACACCTATGCCTATTCCTATGCTAGTAACAAAATCCTACATAACGGAACAATCTGCTTTGTTGTGTTGGTTAATTTTTTGAACTAGTTAGTAAAACTAGCCCAAATAATAACACTGTTTAGCTAAACCCACCTCAGAGGCTAATTGGCATAGATAAGAAACAGTGGTGGACTGAGGGACAGGGTGAAAAAATATAAAGGACACCAGATACATTCAATGCCCCACCTCTATCAGTAGAAAACAATGGTGGACATTTGAGGGTATCTACAGTATATTAGTAATGTTTCTTTAACAACACTATATATTTATTTTTGGGCAATGGTTACTTAGTGGTAGGTTTTTCACCTACAGTGTGGAAGGCCCGGGTTTCATTCCCACTCATTGCCCGAAATCCAGCCACTGGATGCAGTGCTGGTTCCAAGCCCAGATAACAATGAGGGTTGCATCAGGAAAGGCATCCAGCATAAAACCTGTGCCAAGTTGTGTTTGGATGGACCCCTGCAGAGGGTGTTTGTTTCTATTCAAGAATGGATAATAGTTAATTATACAGTAAAAAATTTAATGAAAAAATATATCACTTGAGCAATGCTGGTACTGTAGATTCTGCGGGATACAGTTTGCTTGTATCCTGCAGAATCTCATGACATCATGTTTATTCCAAAAAAAATAATAAAAAATGTCAGTCCAAATGTTTGCCATGTCCTGATGCCATGGTGTCAGACACCAGAGCAGACTGTCAGAGGTCCTGTGGCTCCATGCCAGATTTCTCTCTAGATTGGCTCAGTCTATGGCACGCATAAATTTCTGTGTTATTTGTCAAGAAGAAGATGCAGGTTTATAGATTCACCTGACCTGTTTGTCAATAAAAAGAAGGTAGGTGCCTTCCATTGCTGGCATTGTGTGGACTTTTATATCTAAAATGGGATGTTTTCCATCCCCACCCCCACATGCTCAAGCAAAGGAGGTGCTGGGTTACAGCCACTTCAGCCTACAGGCAGCAAATCTGCCTCCACATGCCCAGGAATGTGTTTTTTCTCTGCATACCAGGACACATAAAAGAACATTTAAAGACTAAATGAATATGAAATTATATTTGATCAATTATAACTTATCTTCTAGTTTCGTAGTTGTATGCTACATATTCTAATTCATCTAGAGGCCTGGGAGGACTCATGCTTTTTATGAGAACAAAAAAAGGACATGAAGCTGATAAGTAACACAGCAAACAGGTCCATATATGGGTTATTAGTTAGAAAGACAGCAATCTTCATGTCCCAGGCTATGCTTTGAGGTTTCTGAAGTGCAATAGCTTTGATAGCTATGAGACATTACATATGTTCGGAATGAAAGATGTAAGATAATCTTTGTGTGCACTCATAGTGGAGGGTGAAAAGCTTAATTTCTGCTCCACACTTTTCCCCTCCCTTTTTCTCTCTCTAACTCTTTCTCATTCTCTTGTAGCTAATGGGAATATGATGCCTCATTGCCCCAGTCTGTTCTGACTTGCCTGTGCTGGAATGCACGATTCATCTAATGCACTTTTATGTCCAGGTAAATTGACAATGAAGAGTGCCATAATTTTACAGCATAAATATTTTATTCCCTATTTGAGCGCAGATTTGAGGTGTCACCACTGGAATAACAATGAGACATTTTCCTCTATGGAAATAAGATCCCCCTCTGTGAATGAAGAATGCAGAATGTGTTTATGTATGCAAGTACATTTTAGAGTAAGAAAGACAGAAGCTACTTTTAAATGGCCTGTTCAAAGCGAAAACGTTACACCTTTATTATGACTTGCCATTTTATGCGGGATGAAGGGATGAAGACTAAATTAGAGGTTGTTGTTGTTGCACCTTTAAGCCAGTAGTGGAGGATGTCAGAGTGGTATCGATATCTTGTGCCATTGGGAACACATAATACAAGTAACCAGCTAACTGCAATCAGCTATTAAAAGCATCTCAACATTTATTTTACCCATGGTTATTAAAATGGTTCCTCGAAGAGCCAGCAAAGTGACAAACATTTCTCCCTCCACATATGTTCTCTCCATGCGAGGTTCTCTTGAGGAGCTTCTGCAAAAAATGCAGAACTGAATGAGTCTGTGTGCACTATTTTCCTTGGGTGGGTATAAAAACCTCTGTGGTATCCAATGAAACCAGAAAAAGTCCACTAAGGTGGCCTGCAGATCCTTGAGTAATTTAAAATTAGGATTAATTCAGGCTACTATATGTCACAATATTGATGCTGTTAGATTATTTACAAGCAAGATTCATACTTTGTATTACATTTTTTGGAATAAGCCATTTTAAATTTATTAATGGAAGTTTCTGCACAAAAATATTTGTGGTAATTTTAGTCCTATCCAACTATCGAGTGACTGCAGTCACTAGCCATCACAGAAAAAGTGCAATCATAAGTCATGTCCAAAGTCATAGCCATCGGGTGGAACAGTCCTCAGTCACTACACCTATCCCCCACACCTCACAGGGCCATGCTCAGCGGCAGCTAGACAGTTTCTCACTGGTGCATGTCTTAACTTACACTTTTTTATGCTTGTATGATTCATATGTGACTGTGTGACTTATCAAACAAAAATATTCCTTTGAAACTGGTTACCTGAAGAATTTTCCTCATGACTACATTAAAATACAATAATGCCTGGCTCTTTGGAGGCAAAATATGAAGAAATGAGGGGTGGCTCAAGACTTTTCACAGTGCTGTACATACATTATTTCAAAGATTCACTTTTCATGACATTAGACAATGAACCGAGACATGTTCAGCATAGCAATGTCGACAATGATCTGAGACATGTAGCAATAGCAATGTCTCTCTGTCCATTCCTTCTTACCTTGTATAATAATGGTGCTCTGGCTAGGACACAGAGCAGCTCTAACTAATACCCCATTACGGTATGGTGTAAAAGGTCCACATAACCCACTGTTAACTTTCAGTACACACTCAAGGTCACTGTACAACACTTTGATATTGGGAATGAACCCAAATTTCTCTAAAAGCCACCACCCACATTTACGTTACATCCAGCTGAAAGCCAGTCAGACAGAAATCATTTCATGGGTGTTTGCCAAAAAAGCTCCTAAAGAGCTCCTCTCAGATTTTTAATCAGGACATCAGGCACTGCATATAACATTATTTGAACCATCCATACAGTCCAACATGGTGATGGCAGCATCATGCCGCGGATGTTTTTCTGCAACTGGGACTGAAAGACTAGTCAGTAAAGAGAGAAAATTGATGCACCTAATATGTGGCAGTGGACTCAGAGGGCTAAGGCATTGAGTTACTGATGGGAAGATCGGCAGTTCGATCCCCAGCTCCACCAGGTTGCCACTGTTGGGCCCTTGAGCAAGGCCCTTAACCCTATCTGCTCCAGGGATGCTGTATCATACATAAATGGAATATTTCTGACATTCTCCTTTATATCAATTAACAAACCACTCCAAAGAGCTGTTTTTATTTCGTCATTGTGGAGTGTTGTGTGAAAAAGGATTTTAAGATGAGTGTATAATATAAAATGTGGAAAATCCTAAAGGGTTTTCATATATTTTCCCACAGATGTATCTTGAAAGAAATCATGTGCATCTCATCATTGGGGTCTTGTTTTCGATACATAAGAAACCAATATTTTTCTGCCCCTTTCTCAGACATGATGTAATTAAAAGCTGGGTAATGATAGTGGAGGGCTGGTGACCCAGCAGGCCGTCATCTAAACGCTCCTTTCCCTTTGTCTTGCTTTGGCTCAGTCAGAGCATTAGTACCACACTACTGACTACAGCACCTCAAGCCAGCTGTAAACTCTGATTTAGATTCTTGTTTCTGTTTCAAGATTCTTCTTTTTAAGTTGCCATCTGCATAAAAAAGATCTTGCCACTCACTGAGTACATGAAGCAGCAAAAACACTGTATCTGTGAAGAAAGTAAACTTGTTGATAAATGAGTGAATACTAGTTTGGACTTTCTTTTCACGCTAATGTGCTGTAGGCCTTTTAGGCTCAGTGATACAGGCCCACAGCTTCTGCCATGTACAAGCATGCATAATAGAACTGTGATTGTCTGCATAGAAAATGGATATGTCTGTGAGTGTATTTATGGACTGCACTTTCTGTGTGCCAAAGTTGCTCCACCCATTGCCAGCACTAGATGAGGCCTGCACCTAACTCTGTTTAAGCCTGATGAATCCAAAAGCCTGGGGTTCTGCATATAATGGGAAAGTCCTTATCACACACTCTGTAGTAACTAAAGTCATATGATGGTCCTGATTAGAATAAAGCTGTATCTTTGTTGGATGAGCCTGTGTGTGTAAAGGCTACAGGATATGTCTAAGAAATGTAATCTCATCTGAACACAGTGTAGTGCTGGAAATGCTGGAAAGTAGCAATACTCCAGATATTGTAGCTCTTAGAAGAATAAATAATTAGAGAGGAATAGCTACCACCCTGGTATAAGAATCCCACATGCACCTAAAATTGGTGAATAAAAATTCACATTAAATTGGTAGCATTTCAAATGGCATGGAAGCAACACAGCAATTTTGCTCAAATGCATCAGCCAGGACTTTGGCTTTATCATACCACAGAGACAGAAATGGTTAAGTGGTAAATTACCTACGGCCTCTGTGTTTCCTTGCTTCAGTTGCTTCATCGTTTGACTACACTGATCATAATATTCTAACATATCCTTATTAGATTAGAAAATGGTATAGAAGTTAAGGGAATAGCTCTCTACTGGCTCAAGTCTTATGTAATTTAAATGGTGACTTGTCCACACATGATAAGACAAAGTTTCATGTTCTGCAAAGATCTAATTTAGGCCACTGCTTTTCTTTTTATGTATGCAACCTTCAGGTAAAATTATTATAAAACTGGTTTAGATCATTTTACTTGGACAGCCCCTTTTCATCTTAGAAATATAAGAAAAAAAATGTACTGCACAATGCAGAAAAAACAACTTAATGCTTTTATTAGCTTTAGCATGCTTTGGATGCTGACATCTCTCACTCTCATAAGTTCACTCAGGATTGTTAATGCTAGAGTGAGTGGCTGCCCTCAGCCTAGGGCATCTTCATATTGTATCTTTGTTTCCTTCTGCCCTAACTGAGCAAACAGTTAGGGCAGAAGGAAACAAAGCAAACACAGCAAAGTGTTGTCATAGCTTGTCCTGCTTGCACTCTGTCCCCGCTTGCACTCTGCCTAAAATGTATATTGACTTAATATGTATATATACATTAGATTTCCATAATAATTTTTTTTATCTTTCATTTTTGTTCAATTTATGGCATTAGAAGTAACTATGCATCAACGTTTTTTATTTTTATTGTGCACTTTTTTCGTTTTCCAAGAGAGACTGTGTTTTTTTATCTTTTCAATTTAAAAAATCACCCAAATCTGTTATTTATCAAGGGGTGCCTAAACTTTTGCACGAGGCTGTTTTTTTGCATAAGGGTTTTATTCATGGTCAGCCTGTTAACAAAATGATATTGGTTTCTCTTTCTCTTTTTACTGAGAAAAATCTATATACTTAATACATTTTCACTAATTAATGAACAATTTTTTGCCCTCATACTTCAATGTAAATATGCTTATTATATATTCACTATTAAAGAATATTTCTTTCTAATAAAAGCATTCTCCAAGATGTTGCAGAGCTATGGGACTACACACACAGTAGCATGTTTCAAGGGAACAGTACAGGAACATCCACAGTGGGAAATGTATTAACAGAATTGTAAAAAAAAAAAAAAGTATTAACATAATTTAAAAACAAAGTAAATGAAATTGACAAGATTATGTTAATTATAGGTTCTGAATAGTGAGGTTATGCAGTTCTGATTTTTTGAGTAATTGCTCAGTCCTACTTTCAAGACCCTAAGTATTAATTTTCAGCCAGTTCTGGAGGCATGTTTTCACCTACTGAAAGTGAAGCTTTGTCTTTGTTTAGTGAATTAAAAAAGTTAAGGAGAAATTTATATTTCTGAAAGCAATCATGTGTTGAGTGAGTTACCCTGTTCATGGTGTAGAAATCATACTCATAGTTTACACTTCCCACTGAGTGCAATGGCAGCAAATTTGCTGGCAGCAGGAGTAAAGCTGACCAAGCTTTCCATACTGGGATGCCAGTTTGAATCTTGAGTCTTGTCCTGCAATTAGATAAAGAAGAGAACACCATACATGAAAATAAAATTCTTCATAATAGAGAAATCTAGTGTAAACGGTTCTCACCTTCAACACACCAGTCAGCTGCTGTTCTTTAAACAAAATCCATTCCTCCTAAAGTGTCTCCTCACACAGGAACTTCTTGGTCTGGGTGGCTACTTGTGGACACAATGCAGAGAATGCACCCAGGATGCATATTTGTTGGAACCGTTTTTCAGCTGATCATTTAGATTTAACTTGTTTATCTGACGCCATATGCGACAGAACATTCTTACAAATCAAGATTATATCAGTTATAAAAGACAATGTACTTGTCCTAGTTCCGTAATTATTGCTTATCAAAACATGTAAATATAACAAAAAAGTAAAATTAACACATTTCCATTTAAAACTTTGTTTAAATATACAGTATGAGGTCAACAAACTGGAACTTACCATAGTATGAGAATATCAAAGGCTATATATTAGGGGTTCTTTATCCATTGTGGGTCCCAGCCAGATGTTCTGTTTTTGCTTCTGTTTCTCCATTCGCTGGTACATCTGCAGATTGTGATCCACATCCTGTATCCTTCTATCACCGATGCTTATGCTAACACTGGAACCCGCATCCCCCTGCTGCACCATTCACCTCAGACTTCAGACTTTTGGCTGAACATCTAATAATACTAATATTTCTGACTGAGTATCCCCTGGTTTCCACTTCTTAGGTGGTGCTCACCTTAGCATTAATAGCAAGCAAATATCTGACATTTACCGACAATAATTGCATAATGGGAACTCTTCTCACATTTACTCAAACTTCATTTTAATACACATTTGGTCTGTGATGATTACTTACTGAACAATTATGTTTGAACTATTATAATGGCATAGATTACTGACATATAATGTTGGTGTAATGTAGTGAAAGTGCAGAAAAGAGACAAATACAGTGACATTTTTGCTCCACAAGAAAATATTAAACATCAAAAAGTTACTGTAACTTGGAAAAAACTGAGTGTTAAGATAATTTCTAATTTCCACAGACCTCTGTGTACTGTACATATGAAATCCATTAAAAGTACTCTCAGCTCACACTCATTCATGTTTTTCCTGTATTCCCAGGTTTGCAGATCACTTTGAAGCAAGAAGGAGACACAGAGCGAGAGGGACCTGACACAGTCTCAAAATGCAAACGTTATTTCCAAATTAGGGTATATTGGATTTATTTATATATTAAATAAATAAATAAATAATAATTGACCGGTCCTGTAGGCAGGTTAGCATGGCTGTCTCTCATGCCTGTACTATTATAGGAGGAACATTGATTAAATTATTTTATTGCGTAATAATAAATACTATATTATAATAAGTATTATTTAATAAATTAATTCAACTGTACAGGGTCGTGGGGACAGGATCCTCTCCCAGGAGACCTAGGGCACAAGGTGGGATACTCTGTGGAATCACAAGGCGCACACACCACCGAGGCAGGAATTAAACCCTTGACTCTGGAGGGGCGAGGCCACAGTGCTAACCATTTGATAATATTTTTGATATAAACATATGCTTTGTATGTTGTAAAGATCTTTTAGCAATATTCACAAGAAAATATTCTTAAAAGAAAAAAAATATATATTTCATAGTTTGTCTCCAAGATGACAATAAGCCATGTTCAGTGTGAGTCATACATTTCAAAGAAAATGATAAAACGTGCTAAACTCTCATTTTTGTCCATTATAATATGTTCCTGAAGGACATCTTTCATGGTGTCTGGGACATTTATTTTTATCAGCGCTTTAAACATTTATGAAGGGAGTAATGACCTATCTAGCACTATTTAACATTCTGTTGAGTGGCAGGCTCCTTTTTTTTTCTTCTGAAAAGATTTTTTTTGTAGATTCCCACTGGAATGACAGGACTCTGATTGAGGCCTGAAGAGTGCCTATATTTAAACAATGTCTGGAAGAGTCAAGTGAAAAAAGGTCACTGGGTACTAATTTGAGCTCAACTGTCTGTAGATTGGCAACCTGATCTTCAGACAAAACATGCTAGGGAAGGTGATGGCTGCGTGAGAAACTGTAACTCTCCCATGGCAGTAAGTGCCACTCCCTATAGCAGCTACAGGGAAAATTCAAAAGCCAACGATAGAACATTTGAATAGGAAATATAGTGGTAGGTCCTCTCTTAACCATTGAATCCTTTTAACAGATTCGACACTTTGCACAATGTAATATACAGTAGATAACAAGCACTGAAACTGGTAAATCATCCAGGCACATTAAGCATGCATTTTCTTTTTCACAACTAAGAGTAAAATTTGTACTGAAAAAAAAACAAGCACTGAATAAAAGGAAAATTCTTACATGATCTATTTTTGGAGAAATATTTAAGTTCTCCACCTTATTTTCTTCCCCATATCATCACAGGGGGTGTTTCTTTGCCATGCTCTCCTCTGGCTTGCTCACTAGGGATCAAACTCTACACTGGCATTTCTGGAAAGCTGCTTTGTGACAATGTCTTTAGTTGAAATTGCTATAAAATAAGATTTCTTTGAATATTTCCCATAGTTTTTAAATTGTAGAATTTGAAAAAAGGTATTAGAATTTTGAATTAAATAGTTATTCTCATTTTCAGAATCATTCAAAGTATGGTTAGAGATAAGTGACAGCTATTCTCAATATTCCACATATATCAGTGAAAAATGTAAGAAATGTGTCATATATTTCACAGTCCAAAAGGAGAGGAAGGAATCTGCCTGAGTTGTGAGCTGACTTTGATGGAGACACATCATCAAATAGAAAGCATCATCAAATGGAAATCAGCATCAAAGCCCCCCCCACTCACACAATGCCTGTAAGAGATGAATCCGACTAGACACATTTCTTTAGTCGTTGTTTATGATTTACTCAGTGTCAAGAAAAGTCATGTTTCTTAATGTTTAAAGTTGCATTCAGAATCTCTCAAGACTCCTTTATAAACTTCTAAACGCACTCTCTCCCACTGTTTTACTTGGGAGCCAAATAATTTTTACGCACTTTGAAACTTCGAGGTGCTCCAAACAGCACTTTAGCTGATCTGATTGTAATGGCCATGTCCATGAAAATGAAAGCGCATGTTTCAGGTCTTACTATCTAAGTGTGCAAGATTTTCAAAGAAAAAAAAATTTTCTATATTAAGTGCAAGTCAGACCATGGAATATGAAGTTTTCTTTAGGTAACCATCAGATTAGGTTTCCCTATTTATTTGATAAGGGGATGTGTTGGGTTTTACATTAACATTACTTTTTGAATATTATGTGCTTTAAGATTCTCTGAGAAAGATGCACCAAAATATAATGCAAATTTTTAGATCAATCTCCCTGAAACCATGACTACTCTTACTGTATGTTCAGCCTTAAGTTGTACTCATATGTTTCCTCATATCATCCCTCACAAAGGAATGTTCCATGACTTGGCTGGCAGGACAGTGAGTTCAGGAATGCAGGCAGGATGAGACTTGTCATCTCTCTCTGTATGCTGACTGTCATCTGAAATCCTACCTGTGGAAAGCAACTCTTCCACCTCACAGCAGGGAAAATCTTTTTCTACTTTGACTAAATATACACTGTACCATAGCATGCTAAAAGTAAAGACATCCCAGTGACCTCAATGCACTGAATCCACTTTTTATAAGCGTCTGTGAATTGTCTTTCTGGAAAGCCTTCTTTCGGAAATTCTCAAATTCTTCCAAATGCATCTAAAATGCCAGCAAATTAAGGTTTAACAATTACTGTGCTAAAACTACAGGTCATTGCACACTAAATTCAGCAAGCAAGGGATCTTTTTCTTTGTTTGACACTCACAGCCCTGTATTATCATGATTGTAATTGCAAAGAGGATTTTATAAATGTCACAATAATCAGAATACAATGGAAGCATTCTTCATTAGCTAAATAAAGCAGCCAGAATGT
Organism: Clarias macrocephalus; assembly: GCA_011419295.1. Classification (NCBI taxonomy): domain Eukaryota; kingdom Metazoa; phylum Chordata; class Actinopteri; order Siluriformes; family Clariidae; genus Clarias; species Clarias macrocephalus. The sequence goes on along the minus strand of JAAGKR010002585.1, from coordinate 29,193 downwards.
CTACCATTATAATTACAAGACTCATGCAGAATTAACGTTGGGTGGAGGGTCCCAACAATAGCTGGATAATTAGACTAAAGCTACATCTGTCTAACTGTGTGGACATATTCCCAAATTGGTTAACTCTATGAAGTTGTTTTTATCTTCAACAGTGTTAAAAATAAATTCATGATATGCAAGGGCTGGAAGTAAATTAGGTGTTCTGAAGTTTGTGTGGACAGTCAGAATTTCTACTTGTCAAATCATTGCCAAATAGAATATAGACAGAATTATATAAGATTAATATTCTAGTGACGCTATTGTTTTTTTTGCATATACCAGTGAGGAGGCTGTGGTCACAGTGCATGTTTAGCCAGGATATATCACCCAAAAGCAGACAGGGTTAAGGGCCTTGCTCAAGGGCTCAACAGTGGCAGCTTGGCGGTGCTAGGGCTTGAAAACCTGACATTGTTATCAGTAACCTAGAGCCTTAAATCATTTGAGCCACCACAGGCCCTATAACGTAACACAGGACAGAGATATGGTATAATAATAAATAAGTGCACCTACTATATGGGCAGGAAGAGGAGAATATCAACTAGAGAAAGCAAAAGATATGTTCCCCTTTGTATAATTTATATGATGTCTATTAAATCAATGCTTAAAAAACAGTGCATAGATATACCCAAGGTTCAAAGTCAAAGGTCTAAATGCAGTCCTGTGTTCATCCAAATTACTATGTAAGCATCTGTTTTCCTAGTGAAACGTAAAGGAAAATGCTTTGTGTGACACCATTTGTGGCATGGAGAGGGGCACACAGACCAGATATAACCCTTGCACATTGAGGTATCAACAATAAAAGGTGCATGGAGTACCGCTGAAATTTTAGAACTCAGTGAGTCATCCATCCTTAGTGGCTCTCAGCCTACAGTCACAATGTGACAGTGGAAGCAATCTCCCTAATGCTAATGGACCAGCATTTAAATTAACAATAATTTTTATTCAAATCTGCATTTTGTCAGAGCAGCTATAAATCAGCATTTTGTACAGTATGTATGTACCCGTCATTATCCTGTTAGTTTTGGGCAAAAGATGGCAGAGAACATTAATCAAAATGGGAGGCTTTCCTGACTTGTGTTCTTTATAATAAGGTGGAGAAAGAAAAAATGCTGTAAAGGTGGCCATCAACAATGCTTTTCAAGCTACTGTTATATGTATAGAGCCTGAGATAATGAGGCAGAACAGATGATATTTTTAGTATAAAGAGTTCATGAAAAAATAACATTTGCTGAGCAACAGTGAGAAGTACATTGGATGTAGAAGTGCAGTGATTGGAGGCATTATTAATTGGTAAATTACAGTAGCTCCCTCTTTTGGAGTGTTGCACTTACTTCTGGGACCAGCTACAGCAACATGATCGCAAAATGCAATCATACATACGGTATGTTTATATAAACCCATCAGCCATAAACAAATGCCTCAGCTGACAGACGCTTAAGTGTCTGTTATTAATATTTTAATTTAAATCAATATTTTATACATATTATTAATTATGCTAATTATTTTGACTCACTTTTTGGAAGTGAGTGAAAAATAATTTTCATTTTTGCCCTTAAGGCTTTCCCCTCATCATTCATTTTATTCTCCCTGTCGTCTGTGTACATTAACTTTGAGTTATTACTAGATTTGTGTGGATTACTACATGCAAATGAGCTGTGTTGGAAATGAGCTTTCCATGTTACGGTTGACCAACATACGTACACATGTGTGCAAAAAGAAAATGACCATTTCCCCAAATTTTACAAACCAGGCAGAAATTTTTCATTTGATTTAGCCTGCACAAACATTTACACACATCATTATTAATGACTAACAAATGAGGCATGTTATGTCAATTATCGCTAACTACAGATATTTTTTATTAAGTATAGTATATTTATAAAAAACAACTCATGAAACAAAGGCTCATCAGAAAACTCCTGCTAATTTATTAAATCATGACAAAAAAGATATGAGCATGCAAATACCACAAAATCCAACAGATGTACAGCCATTTAAAGTGAAACTATTTTGGTACAATTGTGAATAAAACATACTTTAGAAACTAAATGAGTAATTAGGGAAAATGACACCAAGTATTAAGTCAACTAAGACCCTGATTACTAACATCAGGTAATAGAGAATGTTAATTAAAAATTACAAAATCTGATTAACTGTGTGTGTGTGTGTGTGTGTGTGTGTGTGTGTGTGTGTGTGTGTGTGTGTGTGTGTGTGTGCGCGTGCAGTTAGTGTTGTAGTTGATTTACAAGAAATAACTGCATTAATAAAATATAAATATGCAGAGCAAAAATTTATTGAAAGAATGTTTCTATATGAATTAAACTATTATACACACAGTATTTTTATGCTTTCTAAAATTAAATATGGTAAATAAAAATGGCCACCATTTGGATTTAAATAATCAAATACTTATTCAAATTACTGCAGCAATTAAAATGTTTCAGCTGCCAATATTTCTTTTAACCCTAAATGTTGCACTGAGAAACTTCTGTTACTGTATATGACTGGTTAATAGTGTTTATGTTGAATAGTGAAAGGAAGAGCATTTCCACATGCAATGTGCAACAAGAATTCACAGGATTGGGAATAAACAACTGTATGGCCTAGGTTGCTTAGGGAGCATGAAGATTGGACTTTGGAGCAACAGAAAAAGGCCAGGTGGTTTGAGGAGTCCAGACTGACCTTATTCAAGAGCCATGGGCGAAATGAAAAGCAGTAAGTTTCTGGTGGCAATGCTATGATCCTGGAATACACAGCAGTTTAATTTTATCCAGACAATGTCTATATGACCCTGTTATAGACTTTTTTTTTTTCTGAGCAGGAGATCATGTGATAGTACAGAAGAACTGCACTCAATAACGAGAATGCAAACTCACTATATGACAGCGTGTATAAATAAATAGATTATGTTACATGAGGATAATTAAACAATGTTAGTGTGGATGCACACCGTAAAAGCTAAAGACAGTCAGACCAAATATTAGAGTGTGCAATTTAATTTGTTTACATTTTATTATTATTATTATTATTATTATTATTATTATTATTATTATTATTTAATTTTGGGCCAAGTCAGTAAGGTTTTAAGGATTGCAATTTGGTAGTTTAATTTCTATCTTTCTCCAACACAACAAGCTATTTAACAGTTGTATATTATAATGATGATGATGATGATGATGATTAACAACAACAACAACAACAATAATAATAATAATAATAATAATAATAATAATAATAATAATAATAATAATATACACTACCAGTCTTGGACACACCTTATAATTCCATAGTCTTTCTTGATTTGTATTTATTTCTATATTGTAAATAAATGGTCTTCTAAATTGCATCTAAAAGATGCAATAATCTCCGTTAAATAGTTGATATTGAGATGTGCCTGCTATGTATGCTCAGTAAAGCCTTCATAATCTGAGGTTCTGTTAATTGGTGATTTTTGATGCTGGTAACTGTAAATGATCTTCTCCTCTGCAGCATAGAGCCGGTTTCATCATGGTGCTTGATGAGTTTTGCGAATGCACTTGACAATACTGTTTCTGCAAGAACTGTTCCAGTTATTGTTGTTGGTACTTAATTACCTAATGCCATATGTGCTATTTCATAGTTGGGAAATCTTCAGTATTGTTCTAAAATGTAGAAAAATTAATCCAAACTTGTGTCCAAACTTTTGACTGGTACTATACATGCACAAACATTATCTATACATATAGTAAACATTATTGCTGGGAATTACCAGGGACTAGTCGATAAGCTATTATTATGAAACCTAGGTGATGATTTGATTTGCACTGCATTGCAAATCTGTTAGTATAAAAATTTTATAAATAGCCTGCTTCATATACTGTATATATATATTTTTGGAACAAATAATTTGCTCCTATAGCACCCAGGGCGATGTGCTGCATGCCAGTGTGTGAATAGTTTAGAGCACCTCCTGTAGGATTATAGGAGAATAGCAACATTTTACCACCTTAAATGCAAACACATATAAATGAAAAAATAATTTAAAAAATTAAAATTGATTTTGTAGTCAGAGTGGCGATACTGCATTGCCACACAACAGTATCACAACGTATATTGGAATCACTCTAGAATAATATAGACAAACACGTATCCATGTGTGTTGGTATGGTAATGTTTTTTTTTTTTTTTTACAATAAAAATTGATAAACACTTTGAGGAGTAGTAAAAACAAACACATACAAAGGAATACACTAATCCATCATTTCTTATCCATTGTAAAGGATTCGAAAACAATTTTATGTCTTACATGACTACTTAGCAACCTTTTTTTTTTTTGCTCTTACTTTTAGTTTTTAGATTAAGCCACACTCCATCCAGTAACCTGTTCATCAAATGACAGTTACCGACAGGGTGGGTACAGATATGCATGTGCTTCCTCACATGAAGCCAGCCACTGCAGCGTTTAACCTACTGTCTGGAGGACGGCACTAACTGCTCTTTACTGCATGCATGAGCCAACAGTCATTCGTGTAACATCCTAATGATAGGCTGCTACTCCACTCTAGACCTGCTTTTTTTAAAAAGCTATTTTAAAGAGGACCCATTATGAAAATTCACATTGTGTGTGTGCATGCAAAAATCAAACACACTGCATCCATTTTGTCTTCTTTAAATTTGCATAACTTTTCTTTATAAATCTACTGGATCTATCTATTGGATTTGTCTGTTTTTCACAATGTTTACAATATTCCTGAAATAAACAAACAAAACGTGACTCTCCTCTGGCTCAGGCCCAAAACACACACACACACACACACACACACACACACACACACACACACACACACACACACACACACACACACACACACACACACACACACACACACACACACACACACACACACACACACACACACAAAAACAAAAAAAAGACAGCAGAAATAGGTATTTAAAATTAGACCACTGAGCTACAGCAATGTCAGCAAACTCTATTTTGTATTGGACTGCCTTCTCAACAAGGTACATTTCCAAACTTCCAAACTACTCGAGCTACTTTGTTAAATTTAGGCACCTTGAATGAGAATGTCATGGAAACACTAAGTTTTGGTTTGTGCCTCTGTTGAATGGAACTATAAAAAGATGCCTTGGACATATTCAGTTAAATTTCATTCATATGTATGGGCTTTGTTTGTTTAATACCATGGTGATGCTGACAAGGAAACCTTCCTGAGATGACACAAGAAAGTAAACTCAATCAAATAATTCAATCAAATTCTATTCATACAGTGCTTTGTCACAAAGCAACTTTACAGAAAAAGAAATAGAGTAGATTTAATTAAAAAGTTTTTAAAAGTTTTAAATTTAAAAGTTACTTTTAATTTAAAAGTTTTTATACATTGATAAATCTATATGTCATGAATTTATCCTTAATTAGCAATTCAGAAACAATGGTGGCAAGGAAGTCTCGGAAAAGTCTCTGAGATGACTTGACATGATGACTTTAGAGGAACCAGGCTATGGTAATACTGGATAGTGTGATCATAAACAAATCCCCTGCAGTCCAAAACCTCAGGAACCATCCTCAGTAGTCACATGTATCTTTAAGCAGACCACATGGGGGGCATCCTCAGCAGCAGTGAGTGGTCACCATGTGAGGAAAACTCCAATTAGAACTACTGTAGGACTGTAGAACCGAAAAGAACAAACAGACATGAGGGTTCACATTGTTTATGTATCTAGCAGGAAATCCAAACAGTAAGACATTCCAGATACTCAATATAGAGGTAACAAAAGCATGAACTAGTTTTTATTCACCTTACAAGGACATTACATTTCTTCCCTAGCAATATGTCTGAAATAAAGAATGCTATCCTAGTAATATTATTTACACTATAAATGACTGGATTCAACATTCACAGCAAGGTCTTTAATAGCTGCACTGGAAACAGAAATGCCATCCTGAGCTACTACAGTATGTAATAAGCAAGCTTACGGACCTTTGCTCAGTAGTCTAACACCTTAAGCCCTGAGCCCGGACCTAGTACCAGAGGATCTGTCGAGATCAAAGTCAAATCAGAACCAGTTCAAATCAAATTTAAATAGAAAGACAATAATAAGCATCTAGTTTAATGAGCTTTACACATTTGTCAACTTTATTAAGCTGGAGTAAAGCAATAGAAAGTTTGACGGGCATTCAAGTCAAACCAGACCTTATGATTGTGCAGAATTACAGAACACAATTATGAGAGTAAAACCTCCCTTTATTTCTCTACGTACATTAATGCACTTATTCCAGCATTTCACTACTGCTTACCATCAAGGTAGAAGGTTTATTTTAGTAGGTTAGAGCCACAATCAGACTGCTTGCTTTATGTCTAAAACACTAGCCTACCAGGAACTCCTTTAATGGCTAAAACATGTGAAAATGGCTTAGAGTGAGGTGACAAATTATCCATAGATTTTACATTGTAACACCTCATACAGATTTTTTTTTTTTTTTTTTTACATATCAGCAATTGAGTTTTTATTCTTTCGCTCAAGGGCCCAACAGTGGCAACAGTGGTGCTGGGGTTTGAACTTAGGATCTTCCGGTCATGGACATACAGCCTTCTTCTTTTCAACCAGTAAATTTTTTTTTGCTTCGGTTAAGAGTCTCATCACTGTACTGCGCTTTAAGTATTATGTAAATGTCAATAGATTTTATGCCTCCATTTATGAGAATTTTATGCCGGTTTGACTTGAAGTCCCGATTTGACTTGAACATATCTCTTAATTCCTTGTTTACTTATGATATTATCCAACAGGCAACATATACAGAGAAGAGGCTGTTAGCTTATATGGAATTAAGTAACCAGTCACATCTACTGTACAAACCAATACTGATCACTCAAATAAGACCTGAGCAAAGAGAGGGCTCAAAGAGAGGGCTCCATTAACTCCTGCATCTTCTGCTATATTTGTAAATAGAAATAAAAAGGAGAACATTATAGACTTTAACTATGAGTTTGACTCCAATGAGCAAGCTAAGGGTGATAGTGGCAAGGAAAAACTCTCTGGGATAACAGTAGGAAGTATCTTTGGGAGGAACCAGACTCAACAGGGAACCCATCCCCATTTTCATTTACCTTCATTCTCTGGAGAAACAGACCATCCCAGTACTGTAGAGAAGTGTAGCTAAATTTTCGTCTGTGTCAACTTTGGTCAAGTTTAGATATGTAATTTTATTTCTTCTTCCCCCTCATATTGACACACTTGCTCTTCACCACAATTAGGATGGCTACAGGGTGCATGCAGTGGATGAACCAATTAAATCTGGCTTGCTTTCATACTGTGTTCCATGACTACGGTTCACTTGTTACAGTGATCAGAAATAGTACCACTATCTCCCCTGTCTGTTTGATGCTGGCACTCTTCAGCTTACAGGTTATAATTAGAGATGGGCTGCAAGGGCAAAAATAAATTCCCCTAATGCTTAATGAATCAATATGACAGTTGGGAAATTAATAGGGTGTGTACAAATTAATATTCTTCAAAATTGTGTGTTCAATGGGATAGCTGAAATGTTTTTGAGACAATTAATTGTGTTTCTTCATTTAATAGGAGAAATCATTTTTGTTATAAGCTGTTAAATTTAAAGCTGGTAGAACAAAACATTATTTTCTTAAACACTTTTTTCAAGATGACCGTAATGTACTGTATTGTATGATTTTTCACTTCTCAGGAGGCACTCCCCTGGCATAAGCAGTAGTTTTCCTCTTGTAGCCTTAATATTAAACTGACTGATATTATAAATCTACTGGGTCTCAGGGGCTCATCTGCCTCAGCTGCTGATGAGACAGGTTTGTGCAGCAGTCCTGCTGATGACAGGATGATTGTGTCAATTCCCAACAGACATAGAAACCACAATGTCTTAGCAAGAGGCACGGTGTAGGTTTTAAACGCATAGCAAACATATCACTTGTTTATTGTTGTGAATGCACAAAAAATAGATGGTCACTGAAAACCAAATAAGGCAGTATTAAGCTATGTTTCTCTATGCAAAAAGGGCAATATGACGACTATGTACAGCAGTTTTGTCTTAAATGAGGGAACTTTTCACTTGCATAGGAGAAAATTTAATTCTTTGCAACTTTTGAATGGTACAAATGCCCTCACCCCTCAGTTTCCTTCATAAGACCATGGTGCACTTTTCGAGGTGTTTTCCCTAGGCTTGAGCAGACACATAAAAATGAATGATGGCAATATTAGCTCAGCAACAGAGTTGACGTTATTGCACTTTTATGCGCCCAGGGAAATCACTGTGTCTGCTGCAACAGAAAATGATTATTAACAGCTAATAGGGTGCAATGTTTAATATAAAAGAAAGAGCAGACAAAATCACTCATTGCTCCACAGGGAGCAAATTAAGGAGGAGAGCTGGAGTGTGAAGGTGTGCAACAATGCAGCAGATAGATGATCTTCATTATTGAGGCTGTGGTGGGATGTTACACAATTTTAAAGGCACAAAACACAGAACAGTACTTTGAGAGACTGCAGCAAGAACTAAAGGGGTTTTCTACCCAGGATATTTGCAAGCTTTGTTATATAAACTGTAAAAGGAGTTCATATAGAACAGTTTTGTTGTGTCAGCATCAGGAGCATGATTCCTCTCTACCATACTGTCTGTTTACATGGATATGATAAAAATGTCTCCTCCATCAATGTATCATGAAGTGTAGTGTGTAGTGTAGGAAATACACAGTTTAAATATCACATAACCTCCACATCTTTTTGGGAAGGGGGCTCCAAAACAGTTTAATTTCTAAATCATCCACGCATGTGCACACACAAGCAAATATACAGTATCTGTTTATTGTCGACAGTTAATACCATTCTGTGTTACATACAAATCAAGATATTCAGCAAATAGACCGGGCTTACATGCAAGCAGCATCTCTCTCATTCTCTATCTCTCTCTCACACACACACACTCACACACACACACACACACACACACACACACACACACACACACACACACACACACACACACACACACACACACACACACACACACACACACACAGTTCAGTACACAGTGAAACGAAACATCGTTCCTCCAGGACCAAGGTCCTACGTACATGCAACATAAATTTACAGAAGCTAACTAGCTAACTAAAACACTTAATTAGCTGACTATCTAAGAAAACAAATAAACACCATAAATGAACAAAAAAATTGTTGTAAAATTACTGTTAGTTGTAAAAAGTACTGTACAAAACAACACAAAGACAACATAAAAAGCATGTGCAAATGTGCAGACAAGAGCAACAACACGACAGACTGCAATACACTGTGATGTACTGTGATAGTGCGTATTCCATCCTACGGGCAGTGGTGGCTCTGGGTTGCTAATTAGAGAGTTGGGTCTTGAGTGACACCACTACTAAGTTACCCTATGCCCATACAAATGAATCTGGCATTGCTGCTGTCACAATCCAAAAACCCAACTCATATAACCCAAAACAATGTATATAAAAATAAATAAATAATATTAATAAAAATGAATATGAACAAGAATAAGAATCATTGCTATAGAAATGACAGAACTTATTGCCTGATCTGTTCAACAGCATGGGCAGAACAAAATTAAATAATAATAATAATAATAATAATAATAATAATAATAATAATAATAATAATAATAATAATAATAATGTCCAATAGATCTAATGTTATACTGTATGAAGAGTGTTGATATTATGTATAATGTTCTAGTGCAGTGTGTCGAAACTGTGTGACTAAACACCAAATTAAACCATAGCCAATGAAGACAGAGTCATAGTAAGGCTGATCATTTACTGTCACTCTTCCTCATTAACATTTGTGATAAAAACTTTAATAAAACAATATTCAGAGTCCAACATCTTGACTAACATCACATTATAAATGACAGTAACATAAACATAAGCTACTGTTCTCACATTAGCAGCTGTTATAATGGCTATTAGCATGCAGATGGCTTGTACACAATGGTAATCAGTTTTAAACAACATACAGTATCAAACATCAACAAAATCATAACTAATATTTGATCTCTAACATGCTATTGTCATAAGTTGTTATATACAGGTAGTGGATGCAATGGTCATAATAACAGCGAGTACATTAATTTCATAATTTGCAACAGAGGGGAAGTATCACATGCACTTACCTTCAGACATCAGGCTAACAGGATGTGAAAGTATGGTTAAAAATTCTCTTTCAAATTATAAACTCTCAAATTCACACATTAAAAAAATCTTAATTTACTTGACAGGATTCATTTACATGACAGGATACAGTGTGTCTTCTTTTCTACAGTAATGTGTATGGAATTAAAACTTAGAATTTCATTTTCTGTCCGATTGCATAATGCTGTAACTGAATTAGTGCATGTTGAGTGATAAAGCCTAAGAAGAAAAAGTACACACAGAATGAAGCTCTGACACTTTTTTTTCCAGGTAAGGAAAAAGAAGAATTGCATAATCTGCATAAGATGTTTGAAATTCATAAACATTTTTTATGTGCTAAAGAGATCATCATCACTAAAAAGAACCAATAAAAGCAAATGGAATGGTCTAAGTTGTTGTAGTAATGTATGATGATAAAAAAAAAAGTTAAATGTTTGTTGATTGAACATATCCACTCATGCACAGAGTAACATGCAAGAAAACATTTGACCATATACGCACAAATGATGTTAGCTAATAAAAATGAAATGACAGCTATTCCTACTTTTATTTATATTAAAACAGCTTAAAAAGGTAAAAATTTTCTGCAAAAGCAACATTTTTATAACTTAGTGTGAGAATGAATGAATGGGCTGCAACATTTGCTCAGAATGATGTTACCATGTTACTTGCTTTGCACCAGTAAGTAAATGAATTTAATGCCAGGTCATGTGTCCTGTTTGTTTGGGAACTGTTTTGCAATGAATGACGGTAACAGTGGGCAAGAACATGTGGATAAGACATGCAGGCATGCACACACACACACACGCACACACGCACACACGCACACACGCACACACACACACACACACGCACACACGCACACACACACACACACACACACACACACACACACACACACACACACACACACACACACACACACACACACACACACGCACACACACACGGCATTCTCGCCCTCACTTGAGCTGGCCCAAGGCTTTCATTTAAAAAGTGTGATGTGGGAACTGACCTGAGGGGCAGGGCTGGGCCTTTTTTCAGTTGAGGGTAACTCTGATTTTTATAAGCTTCTGAATCCCAGGTAAACCTGGACCTTCAAATCACACATCAATGTCTGAGTGGATAAACACAAGCTGTCAATCACAGGAGAGGAAGGAAACAACCACATTCTTGATTTCTGTAAGGTGCAGATTATAAATGTTCTAATATTATGTATATATTATATGCACCATGATTGTGAATGATTAAACTTGTATATGGTCAACTAAATGACACTTGAATTATATTTGGATGATTTTTTAAAGATGCACTTAAAAATGGCGAAAGTTAACAATTGAAACAGATAGACTAAGAACCTGCCAGCAGGGGTATCAGTGATGTATGTGGTGATTAAGTGTGAAGGGCAGGAAAAATCAATTCTTTCCCTGGTCCCTGAGCTGCACTCAGGAAGAAAAACAACAGTTGTTTTGAGGCTGTAGACTCATTTTGGAAGGGTCAAGACAGGGCAATTCTTTTCTTGGGTTCAGTGTCTTACTCCAGGAACCTCTCCAGGAGAGGCAGGTTGAGAGTGATGCTCTTAATTGCGCTACAGTAGTAATTTAGTAGATGCTCTTAGTAGTATTAAAAAGTTCATCTTTAAGGATTCATAAGGTGAATGAAATACTAATGCGAAAATACTGCAATAGACCCTCAGTAACAAAAGGTGAATAAATAATAAAACAAACAAAAAGAAAAAGAAAAAAAAGGTATGTTAAGTAATGAGAATGGTATGAGAAATAAAGCATTTACACAAGTTTATATGTGAGTGGGGTGTGATGGTGGTACAGTACATACATTCAGAGGGATTTTTCCATCTCAGTTTTATCTGCTATACACATTCCAGTGTTTTTACTTTTTAATGTTTTTGATTGCTCTTTTCCCATTCATTTTAACAAAAGAAAAAACAAAACAAATCAATACAAAAGCTTAAAGTTACAATAAGCTGTATAGTTTACAGTGTAACATATATATATATATATATATATATATATATATATATATATATATATATATATATATATATTTTTTTTTTTTTTTTGCCAACAAAAAGGACAGTAGAATTTGCTTTATTTCCTTATTGATACTTCTTCAATAAAAATTTTGTAATATCCATTGTAACAAATTAAATTCTATTAAATTAGATTATTTTTTTGTATAGCGCTTTTAACAAAATCAAGAAAAATTATGGAAATCTGTATGAAATTTGGAAAATGTGTATAAATTAAAATGATCAGATTGTCCCTGATGAGCAAGCTGAGGGTGATGGTGGCAAGCAAAATCTCCCTGATATGGCAATAGGAAGAAAACTTGAGAGGAACCAGACTCAACAGGAAACCCATCCTTATTTGGGTGATAACGCAGGGATTGATCTGCATTTATACTGTGTGCTAGCTGGCTGAAAGTTCAATATAATAGTTAATGTCTTTAAGTTAATCTAGAGTCCAGTATCACAAAAACATATAACAAAAACAAGCTCCCTGGCCAGATCTTATAGTTTAACTGTTTCTTGTTTTATGTTTTAGAAACACAAAGCAACAAACAGAAACAAAAAATTTCCATCAATTTTACAACTATGAAAAAAAAAATCCATTTAAAGTTTAACGTTGTCTAATAACAGTGTGGGCACAAGGTAGAGTACACCCTGGACAGGGTGCCTATCGCAGGGCACACACTCACTATGGGCATTTTGGAAACAGAAACTAGCCTAATCTGTTTTTGGACTATGGGAGGAAACCAGAGTATACAGAGCAAATCCACCAAGCACAGGGAAAGCATGCAAACTCCATGCACACTGAACTGAGGTGGGAATCGAACCCTGGACCCTAGAGGAGGCAGGCCACAATGATAACCACTATGCTCTAAGCCATAAATAAGCTTTTTTTCTATCCATCCATCCCTCAACCCAGCCATAATTGCCCACCAAAAATACAAACAAACAAAAAAAGCTAACCAAAAAAAAAAAAAAAAAAAAGTGCATTGTATTAAATTATTATATTATATTGTATTAGAAATGTTTGAAAAAAATATATATATATATTTCATATTAATGCACACTAAATGTTTGATGTTTTAAATATTTCTCATCCAATGTGACACCAGCCAGCTGAATCTTTTTCATGAACTGCTGCTTATATACCTTTAGGTTCGGGCATGAATTTCTCAGAGGATAGAAGAATATAAGCATGAGACTTCTCCCCCTGAGAGCACAGACAATCTACTCAGACAGGCTTTGAACATGCAATCTCCAGCAAGAAATGGCATATACTTTTCTATGACACTCATGAGAGTAAATTTGACTGGCAAGTAGAGTATATAAATGCACACACACACACACACACACACACACACACACACACACACACACACACACACACACACACACACACACACACACACACACACACACACAC
>JAAGKR010002585.1:0-15489 GCA_011419295.1 Clarias macrocephalus | reverse complement strand
TTGTATAGCGCTTTTAACAAAATCAAGAAAAATTATGGAAATCTGTATGAAATTTGGAAAATGTGTATAAATTAAAATGATCAGATTGTCCCTGATGAGCAAGCTGAGGGTGATGGTGGCAAGCAAAATCTCCCTGATATGGCAATAGGAAGAAAACTTGAGAGGAACCAGACTCAACAGGAAACCCATCCTTATTTGGGTGATAACGCAGGGATTGATCTGCATTTATACTGTGTGCTAGCTGGCTGAAAGTTCAATATAATAGTTAATGTCTTTAAGTTAATCTAGAGTCCAGTATCACAAAAACATATAACAAAAACAAGCTCCCTGGCCAGATCTTATAGTTTAACTGTTTCTTGTTTTATGTTTTAGAAACACAAAGCAACAAACAGAAACAAAAAATTTCCATCAATTTTACAACTATGAAAAAAAAAATCCATTTAAAGTTTAACGTTGTCTAATAACAGTGTGGGCACAAGGTAGAGTACACCCTGGACAGGGTGCCTATCGCAGGGCACACACTCACTATGGGCATTTTGGAAACAGAAACTAGCCTAATCTGTTTTTGGACTATGGGAGGAAACCAGAGTATACAGAGCAAATCCACCAAGCACAGGGAAAGCATGCAAACTCCATGCACACTGAACTGAGGTGGGAATCGAACCCTGGACCCTAGAGGAGGCAGGCCACAATGATAACCACTATGCTCTAAGCCATAAATAAGCTTTTTTCTATCCATCCATCCCTCAACCCAGCCATAATTGCCCACCAAAAATACAAACAAACAAAAAAAAGTGCATTGTATTAAAGTATTATATATATATATATATATATATATATATATATATATATATATATATATTAAAGAATATTTTATATTCTATATAGAATATAGAATATTTTAGAAACACACACACACACACACACACACACACACACACACACACACACACACACACACACACACACACACACACACACGTTTTGACGAAAAACAGCTACAGTTTTACAAAATATTACCCTTTTTCTGATAATTTCCTTTTCATATTAATGCACACTAAATGTTTGATGTTTTAAATATTTCTCATCCAATGTGACACCAGCCAGCTGAATCTTTTTCATGAACTGCTGCTTATATACCTTTAGGTTCGGGCATGAATTTCTCAGAGGATAGAAGAATATAAGCATGAGACTTCTCCCCCTGAGAGCACAGACAATCTACTCAGACAGGCTTTGAACATGCAATCTCCAGCAAGAAATGGCATATACTTTTCTATGACACTCATGAGAGTAAATTTGACTGGCTTTTTTTTTATATAAATTCACACACACACACACACACACACACACACACACACACACACACACACACACACACACACACACACACACACACACACACACACACACACACACACACACACACACATCATGTCTCCATACATATACAGTATGACTGACTAATTGAATAAAAGGGCTACCATTGTGGTAGTGTTGATATTTTAAAAACAAATCTAGTCCTTTTACAATCTTTGCCACTTAAACCCTCGTCCAGTTTTCCATTTTTTTTCAAATAGGTGCCATACTGAGCATGTGCAGTCCATTGCTAAAAAGCGTATGATTCTACAGGATTTGTCTTTTTACAATGACAGATCCAGTGTGTGTAATGCGTTGTACTTTATATTTGCACATGCCAGAAATTCATACCTGTACTTTTCTCTTAGTAAATCAATTATACAAGAATGTGATCATACTGTATCATCTTAAAAGCATGGGAAGAAAACCAGTAGACTGGTGAAAGATGTCTTTCTAAAAGATATTTCTAAAAGAATGAGAAACTACCAGTGTAATATGTCTATACTGGTCATTTTAGAGAGTGATTTTTATCAGCTTTTGCTACACACTTCCCTGCCCAACAATCAGTATTCAGTAGAAGGACGGTCTACGCACTAGCACTGTAAATACACAAGATGCTTAGTAAGCTTCTCGGACAGAGCCATGTGTCAAACTAAATTTCTCAAAAAAAAATAAAAAAATAGAAAGTAAAAGTACAATGTAATCCGGTGAGGCAAATTAAGTGACAATACCAGCAGTGAGGCACAGTGATGCGTCATAGTGTTGCCGGCTCACACGTCATGGTCTCCAGCCTTTTGTATGATCTCTCTGTATTTTCACGAGTTCCCTCTGTCTTCCCATACAAATGCAGCATGTGAATTGTCTGTGTTAAACTGACTGTGTAAATGTGTCTGCATGCCTTGCTGCGATGGACTGACAAGCCATCTTGGGTGAACTCTCCTCCCTGGTGTCCATTTCTCCCATTATAGCCCACAGATTCACTGCAACCCTGAATTTTAATACACTGCCTTGCACAAGTGACCATTTCAGATGTTTCAGGTTCAAAATATTGGGCTGCAATAATACTGAAAATACTAAGAATATTTGAAATGACTGGAACTGGGTTAAGAACGGTTTAACACATTATTAAAACCAGGAAGTATAGCGTTAAATTGTCAACTTTCTATAAAATGAAGATAAAGAACTGTCAACTTTGTGGAGATGACAAACTCTGTACTGAATGTACTGAATGACTGGAGGTGACCGGGGTGTCACATCAATCACGCCTTCATCCCCCCCCCCCTGACCCCACCCCCCCACCCCCTGTGGCCACCACATTGTACGCTGTAATCAGAGCTAAATGTGTCTGAATGAAATCTTAGCGTGTGTGACTTTTTTGGGCAGCCAGTGTATATAGTCAGTACTGAGTGTTATTACAAAAACAACACTAACGTTCTGGAACACTTCTTGGGTATTCTCTCTTTACCTGCTAACTAAAATGTTTCACTAGTAAAAATTGTCTGATGATTAAAAAGTATTTAACCATTTACATAAAACAGATTATTTTTTCATTGGGTTTTTTCTTCATGTGTGCGGGAGGTGAGTTAAAATTAATTAAACATACTGTCCTTCAACTCCACATTCTAAATGATGAGCTTTGTGTGAAAGACATGCCACTTGATGGATCATCACGTCCAGCCTTTAGCAATGTGGGCAATGGAGTGGCTGAATTAGAACCCCAGGGCCTTCGAGGGTTGATGGAGGGCGTCTGATGAGCTGACAGCAGCAGGCTTACTGACACATTGATATTTTACTAATGATTAATTAAGAGCTTTGGGTTTTAACTGGGTTTTATCTCTCTGCTGAGATGGAAAATGTGAAGGTGACACTGGAACAAGAAACCTGCTTCTTTTTCCTCTGCAGCCCTACCCTGTCTAAACGCCCAAAGATCTACACAGGTAAACAATGTATTGACAAGCACCACCCCTTCCATTTTAGAGATAAATCTAAGACTTTAATCTGGACCTGGTGACATGCTTATCCCTAATCAATAGGGTAAAGAGAGGCTTGTACAAGGGAATTGGTCCTTAAGTCCAGGAAGTGTCAGGAGAGGTGTTATCCTACATCCTAAATAGCAGCTCAGCTATTTTTAAACCAGGGTTGTGTATCGAATAATATCCTAGGCACTATATGCATTAATATAATTTGTATATAGTAATATATGAAATAAAAAAAAACATCATTTTGAAGTAACTGTGAATGAACTATACATGATACCTTGGATTACTGAGCGTCTGCAGAGAAGCAGCGTAGGAACAACAACTCATTTTAAAAACCCAAAATTTTCTCTCTACTTCTTAATTTGAAGTTCTCAGAGTGTAAATACTTTCATAATGTAAACTTCCCCCTCATTACGTGACTGCTGATGAAAAAGCCTTTATCCCACAGGACAAAGAGGTTAGCTGAGGCTGACGCCAGCAGTGTTTCAATATCAACATGGTGTAGGATTCTTTGTCACCTTCAATTATATGTAAATCCAGATATTTGTCCTCCGTTGAATATCAGCCATGGAGTGAAGCATAAAAAAACAATGTGGCAGAAGCTAAGGTTTAAAAACAAGTATGTCTTTAGTTTTCATTTAAAAGTTGCATTGTAGGAAGCAGGGGAATGCTCATTGGCATACCAATCCATGAACTGATTAATAAACACTAGCACAGAAAACTAAAGAGTGGTCATGCACGATTTTATTGAATCAAACTAACTTAAAAAAAAAATTCTAATCAAATTGAAACTCAATAATTCAATTTAATTATGAACACATAATACACACAGTTACAGTAGAAATTCTAAAACTGCCTATGGTTTGTTTGGATCGAACAGCAACCTTGCAATACATACTGTAATATAGTAAATAATCTGTTTTATTCCCAACTAAAGTTCCAAATAAATTCCCAACTAGAAAGACTACTGAACATACAGTATCTCTGTGCCTCATCATTGTTGTGTTATTTCTTGCATCCTGGCGTATTCCTGAGCTTAATGTTCTACCCTTAAGTCTTTCATCCATCTTTGTTAGTGCACCGTGTGCTATCTCTCCGCAGGCTAGCATAAGACTGATTACCTATCTTCTCCATCCAGCCCAGCCTCAAATATTACAATGCCCTGACACTTTGTAATAATCTCATTTGTCAGTTTTTAAACAGTTTTGATACGTTTTTCTAATAAAAGTTTACACTTGTATTCAAGATCTTTGCATTTCTATCAGTGCCTGATGTCCAGAGAAACATTTAACTAAAATATTTAGTTGATTTTTTTTTTTTTTTTTTTGCATTTGTTCAGTAGAAACATTTGACCACTAAGATTTAAAGGCAACAATGAGACAGGAACATGTATTAATCAAGTACTTGAAAAACTTGTATGAAACTATTTTGTGGAATAAAATTACTAAAGATCCTGAGTTGTATTTCCTGTGCTGCAACCTTCTGACACCATGTACATTCAAAACATGGTCTGACCCCATTGACCTGAGAAGGTGCAGACATGACATCCCCAATAAATGGAATCAAGATTGACTTCCCAATATGGGACTTTTGTAATATAGCCTCCACTTCACTGACTATCATTCATCCTGTCCAATTCTCCATCTTATTACACCTTAAACTACTGTACCTTAGTCGGCCTATTCCCTGTGAGCCTCTGCTACAATCAAACAAAAATCAGAATATACATGTCAGTATAGTAATGACCTTGATTTCTCAAACTGTTTAGATACAGTAGGCTTATGCTTTTTTTTTTTTTGCCAAGTAGTATGCAGGGAATTAAGGGCTGCAGACAGCTCATTTTGATTTAATGCAAAATGACATTGTTATGAGCAGCACCTTCACACTCCTCTAGTAATGTAATTTAAAGCTTTGCCAAAATGAAAAAGTGATGCTTGCCTTAAAGCATATGTGCACTGTCCTTATGAAAAAAAATGGATCTTCTCTCATATGTTTTTATTTGATTACTTTTGTATAGATATTTTATATGTTATATAGAATAATATATTGGAGAACTAAACACAGGTCTCTGTGGGGGCCAAACCACCACTTCCAGGACTTTTCTCCACACCGAAGATAGTCCTTAATGACATTGATTGGACATTATTCACATTACAAGCCACATTGCTCAATTCGGATTGTATTTGGATGTCATGATAGTTCATATTCATAATTGCAAGGGACTTTTAGCTGACTCGACTGATGTGGACTCGTCTGAAACTGCACGCAGGAGCACATCGATATGTCTTTGCTTGTTCAATCTGGGATAAAGTGTATCATATTTGTGCAACCATTCATTCATTTCAAAAAGTTGGTGCTATTTTAGTAAAAATATGCTTGAGGTTTTACTCTGGAGGATGGCAAGCAAAAAGGTAGATATCCAAAAGGACACTTGAATTCTATTCTGCCCATTCTCATTCAAATCACATAACCATGTATACAGTATATGTCTGATCTTGGACCACATATAAAAGTGTCTCATATTTGATCTAAAATAACAGATTTCTGCATTCAAACAACCATAAAAAAAAATCTAATCTCTGTCACAAAACATCTAAACAAAAATCAGATTTGAGTCACTTCAGGGTGGTCAGGTGAACATAGTTATAGGTTTAACAAACATTCCTTAGAGATTTTGGTTCATATTGACATGATAGCATCATGTAGTTGCTGCAGATTTGCCAGCTGCACATCCATGATGTGATTCTCCTCCCATTCCACCACATCCCAAATGTGCTCTATTGGATTGAGATGTGGTGATTGTGGAGGCCATTTTAGTATAGTTAACTTAATTAAGCTAAAGTTGCTCTTCTATCAGCTCAAAGCAGTCTGGCCATTCTCCTCTGATCTCTGGCATCAGCTCAGGACTGGAATCTCCTACAGTCTACCTGAGCCTCCAGGAACAAACTGGACTCCTTTTAATTTTAACACATCTCCTGTTACACTGAACTTCCAGTACACATTATTAAGTTGATCAATCCCTGCTATCCGTTATCACCCAGATGAGGATGGGTTCCCTGTTGAGTCTGGTTCCTCTCAAGGTTTCTTCCTATTACCATCCCAGGGAGTTTTTCCTTGCCACCGTCGCCCTCGGCTTGCTCATCAGGGACAATCTTATAATTTTGATTCATACACATTGCATACAGACTTACTTCTTTTTATTGTGTAAAGCTGCTTTGCGACAATGTCAATTGTTAAAAGCGCTATATAAATAAAATTGACTTGACTTGACTTGACAAGGCATTTTCCCTAGAGAACTTCCATTCACTGGACATTTTCTCTTTTTCAGACCTTTCACTGTAAACTCTAGAGGTGGTTGTGCATGAACATCTTAGCAGATCAGCAGTTTTGAAATTACTCAAACAAGCCTGTCTGGCATCAACTGCCATACCTTATGCTTAAATGCCTAAATACATTGAGTTGCTGTAACATGATTGGCTATTGGATATTTGCGTTTACAAGCAGTTGAACAGGTGTACCTAACGAAGTGGCCTGTGAGTGAATATACTGTATATTGTGACTGCAGGCTGATAGGCAGTGCCTCTTTTCAACATACACAAATGACAAACAAACAATGTGCTCATCCAGCACCAATTACAGATCCGTTGTGTACAGTGAATAGACAGGGTGCCCTAACGCATCAGGCATGGATGCAGATTATTTCCTACCATCTCACTGTGATCCACGGCCTATAAAAGGGCCACGGAGGCCCAGTCTGGTGAGTAGGTCTTTTCAGTTAAGAAACTCATGACTATGTCCTATGCCCACAGACTCTGGGAAGGCATCACCAAAGAGAAAGGAGCCTGCCAAGAGCCTGTGACAGCGCCCTGCTGCCTCTGCGACTCAACCGCCTTCTGCCCCGCTCAGCTCGGCCCACCAGCGTGCTCCACCTGTGTCCAGATTGACTTTGCTCTCTGCACACCTCCGTCTGCTCTGAGCAGTCCAGCCGGGCTGTCAGTGCATCGACATGCGTATGTGTGCCAGCTACAGTGAGTAAATAAAAAAGCACTTTTCCTTTGGAATCTGGTGTTCATGTTTCACCCTAACTTGTCAAACCTCTACAATAGAATATTATATAAAACTGATATTACATTAGTGGGAGTGCTGTGCCCTTGACCACATATAGCCGACATATAGCAGATATTCAGTACAACAGCATAAAACTGTTGTCACATAAACTCACTCACTTATCATCTATAACGCTTTATCCCAGGAGACTTATGTCATGAGGCGGGGGAACACCCTGGAGGGGGGCTAATTAATCGGAGGGGACATACACACGTACATGCTCATTCAAAAACTATGGGCAAATACTGTTAAGGCTTGAGGAGTTGGAGGGAGCTAGGGTGACCTACGTGCCTATCATGCAAAGGACATTCCCCTGCCACTGAGTTTTCAAAACCACTGCACTCATCTCTCTCTCTCTCTCTCTCTCTCTCTCTCTCTCTCTCTCTCTCTCTCTCTCTCTCTAGCAACTAGTTTAAAAATAACTTTGAATAGAACTGTTTTTTTTTTTTTTTTTTTTAACCGTTGGCAAGGTGCACATCAGGGCATTGATAGACATAAAGCTGTAATGTGGCACAGGACTATGTCAATCAAATCACACTTTTTCTTCAATGTCTGAAACATTTATGTAATATGCTTATGTGCAATATGAACTTTCCTGGTCAAGCCACTTCCATACTGCTGTTGCTGAAAATGCTGCACATTTGCCCTTTTCCATATTCCACAGTTAGGTCTTCAGGGTGCCCCTGTTATTGTTATTTTCAAAGCACGAAGACTTTGAAAACAGGTTGTACTGATAGAGGGATGGGCCCTCCATTCCACTGGGAATGTCTTACTATTACTGGAATCTGGCAGATGGGTTTTCCTAAAATTTTATTTTTTTCCATTCGGGACTGGGTGGCAGTATCGCCCTGAATTTTGTACGTACCCCCAGAAAACTCAACTCAAAAGGTTTCCCCCGGTCTTTAGACCACAATAGAACAACAATGGCCCCCAAAAATGCATATGTTTGGTACCAGTGACAAACCACTTTGCTCGCATGATTCTAGCTCACTTTTGTGGTCCAACTGGAAAACCAGAAACATCACATTGTGAGTTCAAACTAATTACAGGCTGATCGCCTACTTTTTTAGAAGTTGGGTATTTCTCTATTGTAAATTCTTCTTTGATTGATCTTAAATAGATTAAGATCTGAAATATTGTACTATTTTGAGATATTGGATTTTTATGAGCTGTAAACTTTAATCATGAAAATCAGAACAAAAGGATTGGAATATTTCACTTTACCATATATGTCATAATATTCTAATATATTGAGATGTACTGTCAATATTTATGTGTACACACATACACACATAGGTACAAATACCCAGACACAGATGCAAATCATAAGCTGCACTTAATCTTTAAATCAAACAACAGAATAAGGAAAAGGTCTGATCACTGTGACCAATCGTAGCACAGTTATTGGTTCCAGATGGTCTGGTCTGAGCAAAAAAATGCTGAGTCTGTTTGCTATGAATAATATTTTGCTTAACTTCTTTGCTAGTTGTTTGTGTTTTCTTTCTGGTACCTTTCTTAAACATGGTTTAACTTTCTTTCGCATCCTCATTCCTTATATGTCATTTCTTGTGCCTTTTGTTTCCCAGGATTTCCACAGAGCATGTGACTAGCTCATGTTCTTTGATGTAGTAACAGAAGGATGTGACATGTATGTACTTTGCATTCACTCATGATACCTTGTTTTTTTGTGAATAAACAAGAGAACTAGAGGACATTCAGACACACTATTGTATGTGTATGTGTGTGTGTTTAAAAAAAAAAAACATGTTAAAGCACAGCAGGCAGCAAATCGTTCACTCCTCATCTTTAAACACTAGTTTTTTTTTTCTTTTTTTATGTTGCTTGCTTGTCTGTGGTTGAGGCATGTGCACTAGAAGGATCCATATAAAAAACTTTACCAATAGTCCTCCTTCTGGTGCACATGCACAAGGCAGAAACAAGCTGAAATGAATGTAGAATTTTTTTGTAGAATTTTTTTTTGTGGAATGTAGAAAACATTAAACAAAAACAAAGGAATTTCCAAGTGCTCCCATACTTTTGAGCGGTAGTGTATGTGTCCGAGGCATTTATGAAGATAATGCTCTTTGCAATTTTTGCACAATATTTATTTCACTCGCTATTTGCACACTATATCTTTTGTCACAAAAGAATTACTGCTGCTCTTCCCACTACCTCAACTCATACTTCATCTTAAAAAAAAAAAAAGGACTGTTACATGTCTGTTACATGTTACTTTGTTGTGTTTGTCATGTAGCTCTTTGTTTGCACATTTGCACGTGCACTTTTTTTTATAGGTTTTTTTTAGGTCAACTTAAAAATGTAAAAATTTGTGTTGTTAAATTTATGTTGTTGTATGTATGTAGCATCTTGGTCCTGGAGGAACGTTGTTTCGTTTCCCTGTGTACTAACTGTATATGGTTGGAATGACAATAAAAACCTACTTGACTACTTGACTTGACTTGACTTGAATGCCACTCAACTTAATCCAAGCATGCTCAATGTCTATATAATAAGTTATTTTATTATATTATATATTATTATAATTTTTTTATTATATTTATTAAAAATAAATGTCCATGACATTTCAGAGAAATACTTTTTTTCAGACAGTATTACAGAAATCTACAGGGAATGACTAGCTGATAAAGTGCAAAATTGGCTGTGAAAGAGGGATGACCACATGTTTCAATGCAAATCACGTACTCAGCGTTCAATAATGAAACTGATTTGTCCTTTTTGTAATCACAGACAACCCAGTCTGATTTAACATTTTGGGATAAGCATAATTGTGCTCCAGGGGCACATGCAGTTAGGAGCGCCGCCACTGTACCGCACTCCCCAAATATGCTATTCATTTCCCTTTACACCATTTTCATGGTATTTCAAATGTCACCCAAAGAGGGGTGATAAATATTGCTGAACAGCAGTTTTTCATCACAGATGTTCTTAAAAACATTACTGATTAAAACATATCTAATTGGTGCAAGACTAAATAACATCGGAACTAAAGTAAAATGCTCTTCCACTTACAGAGGCACCTTTTCAATTTTTTACAGATTGATTTCAATCTTATGCCAACAGTAAGAAGCTTAGAATATATGCTATTGGGCAGTGATCAATTATTAATAGAATTTAGGCATGAAAAGAAAATGCAATTGATTTGGTAAAATACAAAATGATTCCTATGTGTGGCACAGAAATTCATAGTAAAGGTGAAACATATTTCACTTCTGTAATCACTTAAAAGTTTTGTAGATATGTCAGTATTGATTGGACGTTTCACTTTCCACCCCCCCCCCCCCCCTCAATGCATGTTGAAGATGGGAGGGGGAGAGAAGCTGATTCTTGGGATATTTTAACCAAAACTGTTCACTGACACCTCATTAAGACAACACAGAATTGTGATAACTGATGAAACGTGTCTCCCTTATTTTGACAGGTAAAAAAGAAGAAAGCAGGAAGAAATTGCATTGACTTCCTGTAACCATGTGTTAGGTTCAAATGACACCAAGCACCACAACCAAATTGTTCTTAAATTTATGGGTTGATCATTTCCCACTGATTTGGTACTGTAAGAGGTAATTCTGGGCCGTCTCTTTCAGGTTATATGGACACAGTTGCCAATGATAATCAAGGGAAATCTGAATGATCATTATGGTCTTTTGTCCTCCACATAGCACATTTTTATGAGATTTTTCTTGCAAGAAGGTGCATAGATTTGTCATATGTGCCTTACAGCACATTGAAAAGATTATTTGTCATGTCCCATTAAGAAGGTGGAATTAGAAGAGTGGTTCTCAACGCTGGTCCTGGAGGATAACCAGCCCTGCTCATTTTAGTGTTTTCTCAGGTCCCTGCACACCTGGTTTAACTGGTCAACTAATGAATGGCTTTTTCTGAATTGAAGTGGGTGTAGAGCAGGGAAACATTAAATGCGCACTGAAGGTGGTCCTCCAGGACCTGGTTAAAAACCACTTGGTTAGAGCACAGGGTCTCTCCAGCCAGGATACAGCACCCCTGGAGCAGATATGATTAAGGACTTTGGTCAAGGGTTCAACAGGGGCAGCTTGGCAATGCTGGGTCGTGAACCACTATCCTTCCAATCATTAACCCAGAACCTTATCCGTTTGCGCCACCCCTCCCCTAGCAGAGCAGAGTAGAAAGAAATAGAGGTTAATTTGTAGTACAGTACATCAAAATGCTCTTCCTCCTTTGCCATGTCTGGGAATGAGGCAGTGCTGGCGATTTGTGACAGTCATTCCTTTTTGTGCTTTATAATTACAGTTTTCCCCATATTTTTATATTTTAAATGCTTTTAAAGAATACATGCTAAATTAGTTATCCTAGTAGGATAAAAGAGAGCACAGTTGCATTATTTAGCACAAATTTTTACTCACTCACTCACTGTCTATACCGCATAATCCTGTATTCAGGGTCACGGGGGTCCTGGAGCCTATCCCAGGAGACTTATAGTAGGGCACAAGGCGGGGTACACCCTGGACAGGGTGCCAATCCATCGCAGGGCACAGACACACACACTCACTCACATTCACACACTATGGCCAATTTGGGAACGCCAATTAACCTAACCTACATGTCTTTGGACTGTGGGAGGAAACCGGAGTACCCGGAGGAAACCCACAAAGCACGGGGAGAACATGCAAGCTCCATACACATAGAGACGGGAATCGAACCCGTACCCTGGAGGTGCAAGGCGACAGTGCTAACCACTACACCACCGTGCCGCCCACAAATTTTTAGTTCA
Organism: Clarias macrocephalus; assembly: GCA_011419295.1. Taxonomy (NCBI): domain Eukaryota; kingdom Metazoa; phylum Chordata; class Actinopteri; order Siluriformes; family Clariidae; genus Clarias; species Clarias macrocephalus. Next base: position 3,282 of record JAAGKR010002585.1, on the reverse strand, counting down.
ATTTAAAATTTAAAAGAATTGGTGCAAAACTCAACCTTTTTTGCAGCAATAATTTTTAAATCATATTTAATTTGAACAGATAATCTGTGCTAAATAATCCAACAGTGCTCTTTTCTCAGCTTCTCAGCTGTTTGTAAATTATTAAACACTCACTAGATGTAAACTTGTGTGAATGTGAGCCACTGAGGTTTTCTTTGCAGCAACAAATGCTCTGAGCAAACTGTCAATGTTCTGTAGCAAGGTTTTGGAGTGTCCATAACCCGGACTCTTAACCATTAAGAGCCATAAGAATTCCTTCAGAAGTTGACACGTACTGCATTATTTAAGCATTTTGTGCTGACCCCCATATACTGTAAACTCAGCGTGACTTATACAACTTATACAAACTTATACTTTAAACAATAAACCAGAAAACTGATTCAAAGATCTGTTGTCTGGGCCACTTTTCTTAGAGTGTGCTTGTCTCGCAGAAGATTGACAACTCATCCACGTACCTTTCATTAAGCAAAGCAGACCAAAACTATTTATTTTGTAACAGGTTTTTATATTTTCACTACTTATAAATGATGTTTGAAATATGCCTTATAGAATGTGTGCTGCAGTGTTCTCTCTAAAATAACAGCAGTGTTTTTCTTATGTGCAACAAAACGCCTACAGCTACAAATTTAAATATAACTAAAGTATATGACCAAAGACTTTGGACTCAACTTGGACTTGCAAAATGTCACTTGGGAGCCTCTCTGCTTGTAGTTATTCACAGTTGCACTTTGAATTCATAATCACAATTCTCACTATTCACATGAGTAACATAAAGTCTGCCATTGCCTACATCAGCACAGGACAGATGCCTCCAGTGATTCCAGTCCAGTCCAGTCCAGTCCCATAATTCAAACTGCCGAGAACCAGTTATAGTTTATTTTAACTGATCTGCTCTGTATGTGAGGGAATCTTTATATGCCTTCGTAATGCCTCTCAGGCATGGAACAGTGTAGCTATCATGATGTAATCTTGTTTTAAACTTTCTTGGTCCAAAGATCCATTCGTATATTTATTTATTTATTTTTAAATAATACCAGTATTTTGCTATTTTTGTCTATTTTCAGATGCTGTAGAAGTTAATCACCACAGGTCAGTTGATATATAAAGGGCTTGAGGAGAGAATGCAAGCGAGACCAAGGAGGCAAACTCATAAAGCACATTTCTCTATTATGCTTCTTTATTGTTTTCTACCCACACAAGCCATCCATGGATGGAAATATAAACCACCTTTAATAAGAAGCAAATCTCATCAGCTGGTGAGAAAGATGTAATTTTCTCCCGAAGTACTGAAATGAATCTTGCTGTTTCTCCCCCTCTCCTAATTACACAGAATCAAATAAAGCATCTGATATTTTGGACATACTCCAAGAGTTTTATTGTAGCAATATTTCGCCTTGTTGTAATAGTGTTATACAGTATGTGCAGACTGGGAAAATGTATCATTGTGCCACAGTAAATGGCATTTTAAAGTTTCATCACTAGCTTGGTGAATAGGGTGAAAGAACAGTCTGTGCCTTGTATGGATGCCTGCAGTACCGAGTGACTGCGTGTGCCTCTGAGATAATATATTTTGACACTGAATGGGAAATGACATTTCTCATACTTTTTATTCAGTGCCATGATGGTTTTGTATAACTCTGAGAGTCATCTTGGGTCATCTGCTGAATTTTATGCAGCCTCTTATATTCAACTGAAAATTAGCATATGCTCACTTTACCTACCTTGTGAACTGCACTTTGTGGCAGAATGCAGCAAACTCAAACTACATTACATGTCAAATCATTGCATTTAGCATATTTGTTATGGTATATTTTCGGTGTACAGTATTTGTCATATTTTTACAATGAAAATGAAAATGAAGTTTCAGCTGTGAAAGTATATGTAGTGAAACAATCAAGCAGCTGGGAGAGTCTCTCCATGTTTTTGACATCATTGCTTAAGATAAAAAGAAAATACATATATATATACACACAGATGTTTAGTCCCATCCATCCATCCATCTTCAACCGCTTATTTGGATGTTTAGTCCCAATTCTATGAATTCATAGCGTGCATATGGAAATGTTCTTACTTTCAGTATTAAACATATCTAATGTTTTCTTTCTTTCTTTCTTTCTTTCTTTCTTTCTTTCTTTCTTTCTTTTTCTTTCTTTCTTTCTTTCTTTCTTTCTTTCTTTCTTTTACATGCTACTTCACCAAGTGCATAAGAGATCCCCATAAATTTTTTTCTGACCAAATTCTTTTTTTCACAAAGTGGCAGTTCTATCCTTCCAGGTATTGAGAATGTTTCGAAGGGTTTTTAACCTAGTTACAGTAATCTCCTTAGAATCTCCTTAGTTACTTTCTTTGCTTGGCTGGCTGGCTGGTTTTGTCTATGTCTGGCATATCCGCCAATGAATATACATCTGCCGTTTCTGTCAGGTTGACAGCTTGACACCCGATTGTATGTGAGCTCTTAGGGGTCTAAAGGTCCAACAGTGGCAACCCGGTGGCATCAAGCTCAAACTGAGGACCTTCTGGTCAGCAGTGTAACATCTTAACCACCAAGCCACACCTGCACCATTTTCTTTGCTTGATGCAGCCAAATAATTTGATCCTTCTGTAAAGTCAAATTATATATATATTGTAAATACATATTGTTTAGCAGGGCAGATCAGAACATAGACATAACGGACACCAAGGATAGGAAGCAAGTGCTGTTTTATTTAGAAAACAAAGAGGAAGCCACTTGTCAAGGAGTAGTTGAGTAGGTAGCTTGAGGATAGTAGAGGTCTTGACGCAGGCTGAGACACAGACCACTCCTCAGTTTGTTTGGCGTTGAAAAATCCCTTGGTTCTACAAAAGAGAGTGCAGAGAAGAAGGAGCTCGAGTCTCCCATCCAGAACATTCTACTCACCAGTCTTGCATTGGTTGGTCCCTTTTTAGGGTGCTGTTGACACTAGGATGGTAGGTGCTGCTCTACTTCCACCCACAGTGAGTTTAGGCCTGAATACATGCTGAGTTTTCCTCTGCTTGGTTGAGTATGAGGGTGACAGATAATAAGAGACACTGGCTCTAGGCCTGCCATCGCAATATACACCTATATGTGTACTGTGCATGCAGCAAATTTATCTATTTAAAAACCTCAAGTATGATTTTGCTTTCATATAACAGTTTCACACACACCATTTATTATTATGCAAATATGATTTTTTGTTTATTTACCCAGTTATTTTGCTCCATCAAAACATATCCTCCTGCAAC